>CAUYQV010137132.1:0-12555 GCA_963574575.1 Galagoides demidoff
AAAAAAAAAAAAAATTCTCACTTGTTAAAATAATTTGTGACTGCTGATAAGGAGACAAATGTGTTTCATGTAATATATTGCACTTAACTACAAAGTCCAAATCCAAAGGAGTCCAAGATTTTTAAAAGGTGCTTATTTTTAAAATGAACGGAATAAAAGCTGATCTTAAACATTCTACTCTAAGAAACATTTTTCCCAAAATAACATTGGTGGGAACTAATATCAGGTAAAATCTCTATGTATAATGTATACGTTAATGTAATTTTATAATGTAAAATTTAGTATGTAATTATTTTACTGTTAGTGCCCTGGTCTTCTTCATTCTGGCTCAGTCTAGTTGGGAGCCCTTGCAAGGGTAATTTCTGCACTAGAAGAAATGGGCCATTCAGCCAAGATTTTGTGTCTTTTAAAAATATAGCAAGACTAAGTCAACAGGTGTTTAAAAATAATATCAAAACACCAGAAGCAAATAGATCTTGACACTGAATTGATATCAGAACACCTGTTATATATACCATCAAGCACTCTGAGAAAATATATAGCAAAAGCCTCTTTATAGAAAATAGGCCACACTGGGAGCTAAGAATCTGTTAAGAAAATCTCAAATTTTGGTAATTTTCATTAAGGTATTACTTTAAGCAAAATGCTTGAAGAAAATATCAACACTTTTTTGCTGCTACATATAAGTAAAAGAAATGAAAATACGGATTTTGGCCTTAATTCTTAAGTTAGAAGAGCATGGATAAGCAATGTAGATTTGTGGTAGTAGATTTCTAATGGATATTTGGTACTATTGTTAGCAACCCGTTGGATAGAGGGAGAAACTGAAGCATTATAGAAATTTACCTATGTTTCAAGGGTATACAGCAAGTAAGCAACAGAATCAGAGTCCTAAAGCAGCCATGTGGATTCAGGGTTGGTGCTTTTTTTTTTTTTAATGGAAACAAATGACAAATTTTATTACATGAGTTAATTTTTATTTCTAAGCACAAGGAAAATGAAATATATTTTCTATGCAAAATATCATATACATTAAATAACATACAGTGGTAACAATGCAGTGTAGGTTTCCTGGGAACCAGACTCTGTGATAGAAATATACAAGCAGGAAGTGTATTGGGCAGTGTCTACCCCTTTCATCTTACTTGTAAACCACAGACCCTTAGGTTTTAGCTAAGGAACAATGAAGAAGCAAAGAGAAGGTTATTGATCAGAATCTTCAGTGTGCAGGGGAGGATGGAGTATTCTTAGAACTTGGCAGGAATTCGCATCAACGCTTCTCCTGATAGTAGTTTTAGCAATTCTTGGACTTGTCCAAGGAGATGGCTGAGATGTATCCACACCTCCCACACTTTGTGCATTAAACTTTAAAGTTGAAAATATTAAAATATTCAGGTTTTTGCTGCAGTGCCTTAAATCCTCCTGGATTTCAGCTCTGAAAATGAAGTACGAATGCTGCTTTCAGGGGTCGATAGGTGGGGTGAAATGGATCAAATGGATCAAATGGATCCTCCTTTTGCTGCCTCTTGAGAGCAGAGGAAGTGGGGTGCTTTCTCACACCTGCCCTCTCCCTGCCTGTTTCATCCCCACTCTTTTGCATGACAGGTGATACTAGCAGGCTGGTAACTGAAGCTTATGCTGAGAATGCACTCCTAATTCATAAAATCACAGAACTTAAAAACTGTAATTTAAAACTTCCTAAGATTAATTCCATTATTGTGGGAAATCCACACTAATGGCACAGACGCTAAGTCCTGTCATCATGGCTCTTTCTTCAAGGTCACACTGCAGCCAAATGGCGTCATTGCTGCCCTAGCCACTTGACATGGGAATGAACAAACTAAAAATTCAAAGAAAGGCAAAGTGAAACAGTGAAAGAGTATTAGAACAGAAACGCTACTAGAAAATCAGAATAGAAAAAGAGGTTTTCACATCGAAAACATTTCCCCACCCCCCAGGCCAATGAGATGTTGGCCTGTTACTCGCAAAAATTAGATGTTGTTGCTTTGCATTATTCCTAGGAAGATGACTACATAGTATATTGTTAGGTTTAAAAAAATGGTTAGAAAATTATATATAAACAATGATCTAAGCTGTTTTAAACATATGTTTATACATACAAAAGTGGGAAAGAGTATACTCTAGGCAGTTAACAATGTTTACCTCTGGGAGTAGAATTACAGGGAGCCATTCACTTATGGTTTATTGTTAAGTATTCCACGACATCATTATTCACTTAAAAATCACAGATATTTCTATGTGCATGAGAAAGACATAAAGAAACCCAGAAATGCTACTGTAAGATACTGGTAATGAAGGTAGGATAAACTCACAGTACTAAAGCATTTAAACACATGGTCTATGGGCTGTTCAAATCTAGTTGGCATTTGTTGGCACTTACTTGGTGAATAATTTACAGAAATGGCCTCATATAACAATAGGTTCTGCAAATGTTAGGTATTGTTCATGCATGCATACAGAATTCATTTTATTGAGAAATTATTGTGTGCAAAAGATTTGGTCCCAATAGCCAAGGAGGGCATCTCTGGCCGGAGAAACAGGTCAGCTGCTATGGGGTCATACACAGAACTAAGGTGTCTTGAGCTGAGTTTGTGAAAGGAAAAGTTGGTGATCTGGATTTAGGGCTAATCCACAATTTGTCACAAATTTTAGGTAGGTAGTTAATTCTGGAGTTAATGAGTCCATTTCCTCCTTTAAAACACTTCTGACCTTACAAGATCAAAACAAGTGACTCAGGGCTTTAAGGGGTTTTATGACAGGAGAGGATCTAGGGATGGGCACAGTCCCTCACCCTAACCCTAAGAGGTCCTGAGCTAACTTACTGATACACATAACAAGAGTTAAACTAATCAATGAAATCTAGTCATTATCCTTTTTCTTCCTTAGAAAGTAAACATACCCCATGAAAATTTGTGCTTTTCTTTTTTAAATGCTGCACACACTTTTCTCAGTACTTGTAACCCTCCCTTCCTCCTCCCCCACTCGCAGTTTTACACCTTGTGGCTGCTTCCTTTCCCACTACATCCATTTATTGGGATCTGTAAAGGAAAAGCAATGAAAAAATCATTTCTCTTGGCCTAGGAAAAAAGTTAAATTCTTTCTCATTATCGATTCTTCCGGAAAGTTCCGGGAAGCCCGGAGAAGGGTCCCGAGACCCGCGCAATGCAGAGGGCGGGGCCCGGCTGGGAGGGGCCACGCGACTCGCCTCCTCCGCCCAGTCCCTCCCGCCAGGGACTCTTATTCTGAAGCAGCGCCCGCCCCCCTTCCCCCTCCCCCCGGTCGGCGCGGAATATAATGCGCGACCCGCACGCGCCGCCGGGCTCCGGGAGCGGCGGGCGCGAGACCTCAGGTAGGTTTGGAGAGCGGGCGGGCAGAGTTCTCGAGTTACGGGAGTGAGGGTGGGGGAGGCTGTGGTTGGGATCGGCGCGGAGCGCGGAGTTTCCGTCCAGTTGGCTGCCCCCCCCCCACCCGCAAACCGATGGAAGTTTGCGCCCCGCATCCTTGGATGGGCGCGGCTACGGGAGACGGTTTGCAGGTGGCCCGGGGAGCCCCCGCCTGCCCTTCCCACCCTCTTTCGCTTAACCCTGGAGGGTCAGGGGCTGGGGAGGGAGGCCGAGGCTGGGCCACACCGTGGGTGCGGTGAGGGCGATGACCTCATCCCCGGAGAGGGGGGAGGGTCCGCCCGGTCCTCGGGCTTCACCCGCGCGGCACGTTCGGAGAGGATTTGTGGGGGCCCGCGGGGCTCCCCGGCCGGCGTGGTGCCGAGTTCCCGCAGGTGACGCAGGTTCAGCCTCCGGTCCGCAGGGCTGGGGAGGCCCCGGAGGGAGCGGACGCCCGGTACGGGGCCTCCCGCTCTTGGCCTGGTTGGCGTTCGGGTGGCCGTGCGCAGTCCCTGCAGTGACCCCGTGGGGGTCCTGTGGTAACACTATGCGGTCCCTGTGGGATCCTATGGTCACCCTTTGCAGTCCCTGTGGGGCCTTGTGGTGATCTTGCTGTCCCCGTGGGGCCCTGTGGTGACCCTGTGAGATCCCTGTGTGGTCTCTTGTGGCCCAGACCCTGGGGGGGGCTGGGATTGGGGCTTTGTCCTGCACTGAGCTATGCGTGGTGACTTGCCTGCGGCTGTGCCGCTCAGTTCCCTCAGGGGAAGCTTGCCGGGGAGAGGCTCCAGAGCCCGATGACCATGACTGGCTGTGCATCCCCGAGGTACCACAGAAGAAAGGGAGGAGGCGGCGGTGCAGAGACTAGTGTTTCCTGTGGAACCCTCCGGGGCTGCTGTCTTGGTCTGGTGGCATCTGGAAGTCATGTACAGAGACAGGCTTCTGGGGAGTTTTTTCCCTTCAAGACGTGGTAGACTTGACTTAGGGATGAGAGATTTGAGCGAATTTGTTTTTTCCCATCTGTTTATACTGATGGACATAGGACAGCCGTCCCTGACCATTTTGGCACCAAGGACAAATTTTGTGGAAGACAGTTTCCATAGATGGGAGTAGGGGAGGGGAAGCGGCGGCTTTAAATGCAGACAAAGCTCTTCTTCCTTACACCCCCCACACGCACACACAGGGACCCTACAAGCTTGGGGGCACAGGTGCAGGAGAAAGTGTAGAGGTGTGACCTCAGTGCTCCTCTGTGTCTTATAGTGACTGCAAGAGAAAACAGTTAGGCGGTTAGTATGTCCTTGACCAATAATCATACAATCCTTTAGAGTAAGGAGTAGGGTAGGTAGCTCAGTGCTCGAATCAAGAAGAAACTGGGTATGTACAGGTAGTACCAAAGCCTGCCACTGTCCTCACCATCTTTTGGGCTATGTGACAACTCCATGGGCTGAGGAGTGTGGGTAGGTGGCAGGAAATAATTTAGCTTTATTTGGGAGGATTATTGAAATCCATGAATCATAAAATTCTGATAGCTGGTATGGTACAGTTGCTCACCTGCTTTTTTTATTTTTATTTTTTTGAGACAGAGCCTCACTGTGTTGCTGGCCTGCTTTAGATGATGTAATGACAGTGTGTCTAACTAATCCCAGGTCGGAGGACACTGGTCCTGTCCACCCAGGATAGCCATACTACTTATAGCAGCCTTACTCTTGCTTCAGTATATCTTTATGGGCTCTAGATACAGTTTTTAGTTGATTTTTTTTTTAACTTTAAAGATACAGGCCAGGTCTTGGCACCTGTAGCTTAGTGGGTAGGGTGCTGGCCACATACACTGGAGCTTGTGGATTCACATCTAGCCTGGGCCTGCCAAACGACAACTACAACAAAAAAATAGCTGGGTGTTGTGGCTGGTGCCTGTAGTCCCAGCTACTTGGGAGGCTGAGGCAAGAGAATCGCTTAAACCCAAGAGTTTGAGGTTGCTGTGAGCTGTGATGACATGGCACTCTACTGAGGGTGACAAAATGAGACTCTGTCTCAAAAAAAAAGAAAATACAGGCCCGGTGCAGTGGCTCATGCCTATAATCCCAGCACTTGGGATTGTCTGAGCTCACAGGTTTGAGACCAGCCAGAGCCAGAGCGAGACCTTATCTCTAAAAAGAATAGCCAGGTGTTGTGGCAGGCGGCTGTAGTCCCAGCTAGTTGGGAGGCTGAGGCAAGAAAATTGCTTAAGCCCAGGACTTGGAGGTTGCTGTGAGCTGTGATGCCAGTGCATTCCACCAAAGATGACAAGTGAAACTGTGTCTCAAAAACAATAATAATAAAATAAAACAAACTTTTAAAGATATAGAATAAAATTGAATGTCACCACATTGCATTGTGGTTGATCTTCAATATGTTACTGTATTATCTTCTTAATTCTAAAACTAGTATTTGTTAAACTTTCCTTATGAATCGTATTATGTGTTCTACTTTTTTTTTTTAATTAAATCATAGCTGTGTACATTAATGCAATCATAGAGTACAGTGTGGTATTTTCATATACAATTTGAAATATTTTCATCAAACTGATTAACATAACATGTCATTTTCTTATTGTGTTAAGACATTTATATTCTACTTTTAAAAAGATTCACTTGTACCCTTATGTGTTCTACTTTTGAGGGTAGTTGCTTTTTTCCAAAATATTATTTTCCCCAGGTTACAGTAAATCTTTGACTCTGCTATGTTTGAATCAAATAATTGGTACTGAAATATAAAGCATTTCTTGGACATCATCAAGACACCCGCTGCTCAAAATGCTAAAGTCATTATTTCAAGACTGAATTATTTCATTAATTCACTTATTAGTTATGCAAACAATTGTTGGTATTTCCCCTTTCTAGATTTCTTTCATTGGGAACTACAGAAGTATGTATTAGACATTGTTTTTTCTGTATACTTAAATTTAATTTCATGTCAAAATGTGCTGTACTTTTTCAACATTTATTTTGGAAGATCCTGATAAAAATTGAGCAATTAAAATTCACTACACTTCAAAGATTACCTACTATTTAATATCTCACAGAACATCCCTCTTTCTCAAGTAAATGGGAGAAGTAGACATTAAATGTACACCTGAAAATAACCATGTGTTAGAAGAGCACCAAAGTGGACTTGCTCCTGAAACCCTATCTCAGAAAAACACCCAGGAAGATGTACATTTTATACACAGTAGCCCATCTCAGTAATATTCTTCTGAGATACAGTAGAAGAAATGGAACTTGATCACATTTTACAGAAAGATGCAGAGAAAGTAAGGATTTTTTTCCAAGACCCTACAGAGCTAAAACTGAGGGGCCGAGCCTCACTTTTGTCCCCAGGATTTTAGCCTTCGTGACCCCCTCAAGTTCACACGAATTCAAGGGATTTTCTTTTTTTTTTTTTTGAGGCAGCATTTACTTTGTTGCCTTCAGTAGGATGCCATGGCATTACTGTAGCTCACAGCAATCTCAAACTCTGGTCTCTAGCGTTTGTCTTGCCCCAGTCTTTCTATTTTTAGTAAAGATGGGGTCTCACTGTTGTTTAGGCTGGTTTCAAAGTCCTGAGCTCAAGCAGTCCACCTACCTCCGCCTCCCAGAGTGCTAGGATTACAGGCATGAGCTGCTGCCAAGGATTTTTTTTTTAAACAGGGAAGCTCTGTACCAGATTTTATCAGAGAATAAAGAATGAAAGCTGGTAGATGAGAAAGATTTCATTCAGAGAGTTCTAATGACTAGAAAGCAGTGCCCCATTCTTCAAGAAGAGCACAGAGCTGAAGTAGAAGCAGGAAAGCCCAGGGTGTCAGAAGGAGGTGCTGTCCTGAAACTAGTGGCTGGTATGGGGTTCCACCCAACCCAGTGGGCTGCTTAAGGCTTAGATTTCTAAATCTTAGCTGCTTTATTGGTTCTGTGCTGTAAGGTTAGCCATAATTGATAAGGTAAGCCATTCCAGTTAGGTGAGCCTCTGTTTCTTTTGTATTTTGGATAATAGCTGTGTGAGGAAGCAGACTGAAATGTGTAAGGTTAGCTAATGTCAGTTCCCGGTGTCCCTCTGTTCACGCCTTGGATCAGGTACAAAGCTCTGCCACCACTATGGTAAGCTAAGATAGTGATTTCCAGTTTGGCACCAACCATAAAGTCTAATTTGGTGGAAAAGATTTCCTCTGTGAGGGAGAAGCTGCCATTTGCAGACAAGGTATATCAGCCAGAAGAAATGAATGATAACCATTTTCTGGTTTCTGTTGGCAGAAACTTTGCTTTTGGGGGAGCATATAGAAGTGTTAAAATAGATTCATTAGAAGATGCACAAAACCAATTAAATGGAATAGATCAGGAATGTCCAACCTTTTCTTTCTCTGCCACACATTAGAAGAGTAAGAGTTGCCCTGGGCCACACATTAAATACACAAACACTAATGAAAGCCGATGAACAAAGGAAAAGGCCTGTGTATACTTTTTGTGATATGCAGCACCGAAGATAAGAAAAGAAAGTTTTCACCAAGTCAGTATGCAGCCACAGGTTGGACACCTGTGCAGAGAACTAACTTGTTAAGATGCTGTCACTAACAGCTGTCACCCCTTTATTCTCATAGTACTCCTAGAGGTGGGCCTGCCATATTTCCTGTATCCAGTGAAGGTAAGATTCTTAAAGTTGATGTTGATATTCATGTAGGGTGACCAGACTTTAACCTTTGTAAAGCTGGACAACATGGCCTGGTGGCAGGGTGGGGCAGGGGGAGGGGCAGGGCAGGGCCTGACAACAATGCAAACTTTGATAAGTAGTTCTAGATAATCACTTCTCAACAATTATTTGTTATTATTATAGTTTAACATTATAAAATTAACAAAAATAATATAAAACTCATATTCTGGCGAAATAGCCACATGGCAGCTGAAAACCGTATATTTTCCTGTTCTCCCGCCCATTCGTGCATTCTTTCCAAAAAATCAGGACTTTTTAAAAATGCCGCAGGACGCAGGACAAATTGTTGAAAAGCGGGACTGTTTCCGCCAAAAGCGGGGCATCTGGTCACCCTATATTCATGACATTTACGATGCCTTCCTCACTTAGAAGCACACAGGGCCTGGCTTTGCCAGTCATCCCTCCCACCCCAGAGCTTTAGGAAGCTGAGGCCAGGAGTTTGAGGAGAAGGCAGCCCTTAGCCCGGAGTGGGTCTATTGCTGGGAACTCCAAACACACTTTTTTATTAAAACTGTCATATTTAGTAGTTAGGTGCCCAGGATAGTAGAGATCACAGCTATAGTACCAAGCTACTATATATAACACCAACCACTCCAACATGAGGTTTTCAGGGTTTAAAATCCCAGCAACAATGGCAAAAGGGATCTCATCTTCTCTTGTTTCCCATTTAAGCCCTGGAGGGAAAATACAGGTGTGCAGAGATACATTTCCTTTTATGGAGACCTCACCTTGGACCTGCAGAGCTGTTGGGAGGAGGACCTTGGTTGTGGCTGGTTTGTGGCAACAGGAAAGAGAAGGGGGCAAGAGGGCAAAGGTACCGTTTGATGTCTTCACCAGGGGAGCTGTTTTGGATGTTTGTGGGTGTGAGCTGCCTATTGACTGACATTTCCTTATTAAACATAATTTTTGTTATGAAACCTTGACCTTATCCCTACTTAGTTGTGTATTTGGTATTTAAATTTGGGTAAGGTTTAAATGGAATCCTCAAGTCTACTAAGTTTCTCTTTTTTTTTTTTTTTTGAGACAGAGCCTCAAGCTATCCCCCTGGGTAGAGTGCCATGGCATCACAGCTCAAAGCAACCTTCAACTCCTGGGCTCAAGCGATTCTCCTGCCTTGACCTCCCAAGTAGCTAGGACCACAGGCGCCCGCCACAACGCCTGGCTATTTTTTGGTTGTGGCCATCATTGTTGTTTTTGGTGGGCCCGGGCTGAATTTGAACCCGCCACCTTAGGTGTATGTGGCTGGCGCCTTAGCCACTTGAGCCACAGGCGCCAAGCTAAGTTTCTCAAACCAGTACTTATTTGGGGCTGGAGAGACTCAAGAATAGCTGGGATGCTAATGTATAGATTATAAGGTTCTAATTAATCCTAGAATAGGTACCACTCGTTGACTTCCAATCAGAAAATATACTAAAATATTTTAACACACTTTATGTCATTTATTCCTCACCACAGTACCATAAGGTAATTTAGCACTGCCATCTTAAAAATGATCAAAGTAAGATTTTTGAAAATGTAATTCACCCTGAGTCACACAGATCAGAAATGGCAGTTCTGAGCCAGGCATTTTGGGATACCAAGGTGGCTGGATTGCTTGATGGCAGGGACATAAAAGGTTAGACTGGACAACATAGCAAGATCCCATCTCTTAAAAAAAAAAAACTTAGGCGTGGTGGTAAGCACCTATAGTCCCAGCTACTCAGAAGACTGAGGCAGGAGGATCACTTGAACCTGGGGGTTAGAGGCTTCATTGAGCTGTGCATTCCAATCTGGATGACAAAGCAACACCCTGTCTCAGAAAAAAAACTCAGGAAAAAAAATGATAGGACTGGGACCTCATTAATCTCATTAATTCAACTCAACAAATACTGTTGAGCAAGTCCTATGCCCCTAAAGTTCTGTTGGAGTCTGGGAATAAAACAGTGAACTAAATGGACAAAGATGCAAAAATCTTTGTCCTCATGGAGCTTCTATACCATTGATAGGAGACAAACCATAAATAAAATAAACCAAATGTCTAGTGTTTCACATGAATTTATGTGCTTTGGGGAAAAATAAACCTTGGGAAGAGGACAAGGAATGTCGAGTGGAGGTACAATTTAGTGGGGCTGAAGGTACAGCTGGCAAGTGGCAAGGCGTTGGCAGGTTGTTACGGTACATATGGTCTTGTTTCTCACAGCAGATCATTTTATTTTGTAACTCCAAATTTTTGAGTCCATGCCATTCTCATTAGTCACTGCAGACACTCCAGCTGGTGACTGGGGAAGTGTCCAGGGAAACTGATGAAGGGCTTGATCTTTTCTGTGCCCAGGTCAGGAGAGATGGGGACAGGAACTGGGGGACAGCTCAGGGAAGGCTGGATCTGGGGCAGGAGCAGAGGGCGAGAGGTTCTCTTGTGTGCCAGAAAAGGGGAAGTTTGGGTAGGGCTGGGAAGGAATGGTGGTTTGAGGGGAGAGATGGGAAACCTGGGGAAAGGGAGCTTGAATTTAGGTGTGAACTGTGCCCTTGGGATCTGCCCAGGTTAAATTCTGACTCTCAACTTCCACAGCATGCTGGGCTCAGAATTCAGTGACCCACTTCATTTCCTTAAGAATGAGACTGGCTTATGGTTACTGCCTTCATCTGTCCCTTACTCTGAGTCCACAAGTGGTTAGTGCTTGTTGAGTGCCTGGTATAGCAAATCCACATCTTTGTCTAGAAATTTCATTTAGAATTCTCTTCTCATTGGCATATTGCTCTCTCCCTTCTCTGAGATGCACAGACACTTACAGTCAAAAGACAGCACTTGTGTACCAGTTTATTCTGCTAATTATTTCTTTGATTTGTTCCTGTCTCCCTAATGGATTAAGTTTTAGATTTAGATTATGAAAGAATTCTTTTTTTTTGTTTCTTTGAGACAGAGTCTCACTGTGCACTGGATAGAGTGCTGTGCTGTCGTCAGAGTACACAGCAACCTCAAACTCCTGGGGTCAAGAGACCCTCCTGCCTCAACCTCCCAAGTAGCTGGAACCACAGGCACCTGCCACCATGCCTGGCTAGTTTTTGTATTATTAGTAGAGACAAGGTCTCACTCTTGCTCAGGCTGGTCTCAAATGCCTGATCTCCTGGGATCCTTCTGCCTTAGCCTCCTAGAGTGCTGGGATTATAGGCATTGAGCCACCAGACCTGACCAAAAGAATTTTTAATTGTATGTCCTTTTGTAATGCTCTCTGAGGGCTCCCTAAATCAGACCTCCTTCCTACTCAGTTGTGCTTTTTTTGAGGGCAGCAAAGTGGCACGCTGTGGGGGGTACACACACTATAGGCCCTTAGCTGGGAACAGGAAAACCAACTGCAGTGGACAGAATGACAGGGAAGTAGTACATTGGGCATCTGTGATCTCAACCTGGTAAGGGACAAGGAAATGAGTGAAGTAGCTGGGGTCCAAGGGCAGTTACAAGGTACAAGTAGCTGCACTTGGTGTTTGGGGGTATATGAGGACTAAGGGTGACTCCTAAGGGTCTGCTAAGCAGCAGGGGGATGGGCTGCCACTCCCAGAAAAGGACAAGGAATGGAGTGGCTCCGAGGGAGCCAAGTTTAGTTTTTGAGTCCCAAGTGGAGTGATGTCCAGGAGGCAGTTAGATATCTCAGGCTGACAGTCTGAGAGGATATGTGAGAGGGAGACTAATTTGGGTTTTTGCTCCAATTGAAAGCATAAAGTGAGAAAATTGGACTATCAGTGTCCGAAGGCCAAGTAAAGACACCCTGTGCCTGAGTCAGCTATGCTGCAGTCTGCAGAATCTGCCTGGTGACTGGATATCAAAGAGCAGTGTATCCCAGTAAAACCACAAATGAGCTGATTCAAGACTGGAATTGGAGAAATGTTTGGTTTTTCTTGGTAAAGTCTCACTTTCTACTTACTTGTCTTTATAACTATAAATGGATGTATTAGTATAGAAGGTGACATGGGGATTTTTCAAGAAATCTGTTTTTGGCTCTTTAAGAGGAGACAAAATGGACCCAAATGTGCACTTTACATACCAGCCTGTCCTGTGACATGGGATGTTTGAGCACACACTATCCACACCAGGGGCTACAAATCTGTCCAGGCAAGTGATTGCAAGAAACCTAGAGAAGGAGACAAGAAGTTGGTCCTTAACCTCCCCAGGGGTTTTATTTGCAAGGGAGAGAGTGGTATGTAAGAATTTGCAAATCTTTTTGGCTCGGCGCAATCGGCTAAGGCGCCAGCCACGTACACCTAAGGTGGCGGGTTCGAATCCCCAGCCCGGGCCCGCCAAACAACAATGATGGCTGCAACCAAACAATGGCCGGGCGTTGTGGCGGGCACCTGTGGTCCCAGCTACTTGGGAGGCCGAGGCAGGAGACTCGCTTGAGCCCAGGAGTTGGAGGTTGCTATGAGCTGTGACGCCATGACACTCTACCCAGGGGGGGATAGCTTGAGG
>CAUYQV010137133.1:0-31986 GCA_963574575.1 Galagoides demidoff
CGGGCGCCTGTGGTCCCAGCTACTTGGGAGGCGGAGGCAGGAGACTGGCTTGAGCCCAGGAGTTGGAGGTTGCTATGAGCTGTGATGCCATGGCACTCTACCCAGAGGGATAGCTTGAGGCTCCGTCTCAAAAAAAAAAAAAAAAAAGAAACTGCTTGTGATTAGTATTCCAACATTAACTGAAAAGCATGTAAAATAAAATCAACCTATTCTCTATATAAACACCCACCAACTGTGGCCCCTCTCACCCACCTATCCAGGTTGGAAAGAAGGAAGAGGGGGCTGGGACACCATTGAGTGGAGTGCAGATGCTTTACTGTGGAGGTGTTGCCCAGACTGGTCTCAAACTCCTGACCTTGGGGATCCTCCCACCTCAGCCTCTTAAGAGACTGGGATTACACACATAATCCACCATTTCCAGCTACTATGATCCTTAAAATCAAACTAATTGATTCCAGTTAGTGTCAAAGGGCCCTCTGTGCTCTTAAACGACTGAGGAGAATGTCCAAGATAAGGATGAACAAAATGCACATCAGGTTTCTAAGGGTTGCCTGCAACAGCAGAAAGACCAAGATATCTGTCTTATCTACCAGGAACGGAAGCAGATGCTAACCAGGGCTCTGCGCATGCCTTTACCACATGCCTCTTCAGACAGATTTAGGCTAAAGTGTTGTTCTGGTGGTGGTGCAATTGGACCAAGCTGGAAGGAAGTTAATGACAACTACGTGAAATTAAATCATCTGCACTCAGATGGAGACTTTTTCTGCCCGTTCTCTTAGCACCAAATTAGAAAAAGGAAGATTGGTAAATCAAAATAGACTTGCTAGATTGTTCCAAGGCAGGCTAAGGCACAGAAAATATGCCATCTCTTCCTTTGATCACCTCAGGGGGGAAAGATTGCAAACCACAGTTCCTCTCTTGGCCCTTTTTGAAGGGTGCTCTTGCAAGTGGACGTGATGTCAGGTCAGATTCACTGTCGCCAAAAACCCACCCAGGCTTCCAGAAGGTGGTGAATGCCTCATTTTCAGGCAAACAGAATAAGCATAGAGGACATTTCTAGGGTCTTGAGTGCTCACACAGAATATAGAGGAGCATATTTTAAAAACAACTTTTAGTATTTCCTCCTGATCACAAAAGTGTGCAGGGTCATGATAAATTCAAACCCATGCTAAAACAGAAACTGTATGTCTTATGTAATTCTACTTCCCAGGGATAACCATTGTGAATGCCGAAAAGTGTTTCCGTCCAGTCGCTGATTCTATGCACGTATAACAAGAACATACGCTTGTATTTCTTATGTAGCTGGGATCATATGGGCTATGTCACTTCGTTTCCTCTCTTTTTATTTTAATATTCCATTGGAGCAGCAGTGATAGTTCAACTGGTGTGCCATGAGAGGATCTTAGGAGAGTAGTGAAAAATTTTAAAGATCATTCATTAAATTATTTTCAAAAGAAGTTCAAAGCATGGTATATATATTCTTGTTAATACTCATTTTCTTGATCAGCATAATTTAAGTGTGCCATGGGAGCTTAACTACAGGTTCAAGTGTGTGATGAGATAAAATAGGTTGAAAAACACCACTCTGAAGCATCGGGAAGTGGACTATGCTGAGAAATCCTGGGGGAGTAATAATCACAGTAGGAGCAAAAGAGTTAGCAGCAGTACTATAGTTAACATTTACTGGACTCTGGATTGTGCGAAAGGCTGCTCTCTAGGGAGCTGAAAATATAATTTTATGTTTCTTTCCTAATAGACTGGAAAACTACACGCCTACTTAAAGAGATGAGATGGGCCAGGTGTGGTGGCTCATGCCTGTAATCCTAGCACTCTGGGAGGCCAGGGCGTGGGTGGATTGTCTGAGCTCCAGAGTTGGAGACCAGCCTGAACAAGAGACCCTGTCTCTACTTAAAAAAAAAAAAAAATAGGAAAACTAGCCAGGCATTGTACTGGTTCCTGTAGTCCTAGCTACTTGGGAGGCTGAGGCAGGAGACTCACTTGAGCCCAAGAGTTTGAGGTTGCTGTGAGCTGTGACACCACAGGCACTCTACCTAAGACTCTGTCTCAAAGAAAAGAAAAAGAGAGAGAGAGATTAGATAATCTCCTCTTAGAGTCACACAGTCAAGTCATAAGCAGGAGCAGACCCAAGTCTCTCTACAAAGGTGGTCACACGTCCCCAGGGGAAACATGGCTTCCTCTGGCAACAGGCAGATGCCACTCAACACACGGCTCCTGCCTGGTGATGGGGGAGGACGCTGCTCACAGCACCTGCGCACACTCACTCCACGCAGGACTGGTTCCCCCAGGCTGTGCAGAAGGGGACCATGACTCCGGCTTCCCCTAACCAGCCCCTCCTGCAGTGCTGTGACTGCTGCCACTTAGATCTTGGGCTTTCCTGGAGGCTGATCCGCCCTGCTGCACCCAGGCGAGCTGACAGTTGTAAGGCCGTCATCTGTGTCCTCTCACAGAAAGAGCAGGAAGACCAATTGCTCCACACAAAGGCCTGAAGTGCTTGTGTGAAAGGTCACTAAGTGCTGTCACCAGGGCCAAGGGAGGGGGCCAAGAAGGCGGTGCCCACTAAGAACAACAAAACAAGGGCAGGATCTTAACCTCGGCCTATGGCCTGGGGTGCCCAGGGGAAGGACAAAGAATCTCAAGTGGGGGTTACAGGGACTTTGGAGTGGGGACAGCCCAAGGGATGTGATGCTCCTGGGCTGGTTCCTTAGGCAACCAGTGGCCCGTGGGCCTCTATAACTCTGCCGGGAGGCTGACAGGCCTCATTCATTCCCTAGGCTGGGCAGGTGGCCAGGGGTGGGGTTGGGGGTGCCTGGCAGGAGTGAGGAAGGACAGGCAGGACGAGTCCCCAGAAAGTCCCTGGGATGCTCCAGGCTCTGCAGGGAGGCTTCTGGGAGGATGGGAAGTCAGCAGCCTCTTCATGGAACCCCCAAACCCTAGAATTGCCAACCACGCGATTTCAGATTAGACACCGTTTCATGTTGCATTTGAGTTTATAAATGTGGCCACAGTGGCAAAGATTAAAGGGAAAAAATGGAAGTTGCAAATAAAACCGAATGAGAAAAAAAGGGGAGACTGTTCACTCACCCTCAATTGTCTCAATGAGCTGGGGGCAAGGACCACAGTCATCCATTTTTCATTAGGACACTCAAGTGCTCTGACAGGACGTTATTCAGGAACTGCTGAAGACTTGGGCCCAAGTGGTTCTCTGCTATTTTAAGGCATAGTGTCCAGTTTAAAATATGGGTTTGAAAACCAAACAGCAATTTTGAGGTCTTGGGCAATTTTTTTAGTCTCCACACCTCAGTCACCTCACCTACAAAAAGGAGTCATTGAAGATTAAATGTGTTAATACCTGTAAAGGCCTTAGAACCAAGCCACGTAAAACCAACTGTGGATACAAGCTAATTACCATCATTTTCATCATTATCATCATCCCTGTGGCTAGTGAAATTATTGGTGAATTTAATTTCCTTCTTTACATTTCCCTTGTTGTCTAAAATGTCTACAGTGATCATGAATTATTACTATAATGAGAAAAGATGATTTTTTTTTGAGAAAGATCATAGTCCTAATGTTGCCTTCCAGAGCCACAATGAGGAAGACAGAGCAGAGGGATGAGGCCACAGGGAAGGACCAACTCTCCAGCAGAAATTTGCCTCCTTTGTAATTAGAAAAAAATGAAGGTCAAGGTGAAGGACAGGTGTTTGTCTCCCCACATCATAGCACACGTAGAAACACTATGTACCCGCAGAGTACAGACTTGCCTCCAAGCTAATGGCAGGGACCTCACTTGTCCCAGATTGCCGGGAGGTGGGACTTTGAGTGCTGAAACATGGGCAGTGCCAGGCAAATTGGACAGTCTCAGGGAATGAATCTTCAGGCACAATCTGTGACCCACATCAAGCATATCAGCTGGGAAGCTCTGAAATGTTTGCTTTGGGGCCCAATATTTAAACCACACCCACGAAGCATTCTCAGTGCTCTGGGAGAGAGTTTAAGAGTCCTGGAATTGGAAAGAAAAAGAAAGGAAAGACCAGTTATTCCATTCCTGGTCCCTTCCTAGAAGAACAATGGCCTTGCCCTTGAGCAAATCTCCTTGAAGAGCCGAACAACCTACTATTCTCTATGCTGCGGTTTCTAAAAGGACCCTCTCACTAAAGCCACTCTTAGTGCCATCCCAGGGAAGCTGTGCTGAGCTCCTAGAGCCAGGGTGGCCCCGGGAAGTACCCTTGAGCAGGTCTGAGATGAATGACAGCCCCATGGAGAAAAAGGGCAATGGAGAAGTGGGAGCAGCTTAGGAATTCAGAGCAAAAACTGCAAAGGAGTAGTGGCCCTGCTGCAGTCCTGACCAGCCCTCTGGGAAGTCTCTGGGGGCAGCAGTAGCTATTTCATTTCAGTTGCAGTTGAATTGGCCTAAGGTCCCACAGCTAGGAAGCAGGGAGCCAGGGTCCAGATGCCACACTCCCTGGCTTCTCTCAAAGGAGGTATGATGAGGGGCTGGAAAGCCACCCCAAAGGCAGAGAAGGGGAACAGGAAGGCTGTCCCACAAGCTGGAGGGGACAGGTCTGTGGGACCCATGAAGCCATTTCCTGAAGCTGCTGTCACAGAGTACCACAGATGTAGCAGCTTAAACAACAAAAAACGCATTCTCCCCCAGTCCTGGAGGCTCCAAGTCTTTAAGGCTCCCCTGCTCCCTCCAAAGCCTCTGGGGAGGACCATTCCTGCCTCTTCCAGCTTCTGGAAGTGGCTCCAAGTGCCCCTGGCTGTGGCCACATCAGTTCTATCTCTGCCTCTGTCTTAACAACAATGAGAAATTGTCTTGGACAAGAGGAGGACAAGAGTGTGTCTCATAAGGACATTTGTCACTAGATTTAGAACCCAACCAGTTAGTCTAGGATGATCTCATCCCAAGGTCCTTATTCAATTATACCTGCAAACACCCTTTTTTCCAAATAAAGACACATTCACATGTTCCAGGGAGTAAGCCCAACCCCAGAACAAGGAATGTTAGGAAACCAGCATGGAGGCTGTCTAGGTTTTCTTCAAGTTCAACTCTGCTGAGGACAAAGTTGATTTGGGTTCTGATTTACAATTATCTGCCCACCCTAGGATGCTTTGAGGTTCAGCACATGCTCTTGCCCTTTGTGGTATCTTTCCAGGCCTTCTCCACTCTCTGCAAACCACGGCCCCTTACCTTCCCGCCACTCTAGCAGGGGACTTTTTCATCACTTTACAGAAGAAACAAGCCATCACAGAGGAAGGCAACATTTTCCCACCCCCAGCCCAAATATTTGCCTATATCCAACTAGCCTTTCCTTGGTCCCTCCCATCACCCCCTTAAGGTAAGAAAGGAATTTCTCCTCCAGCCTAGGTCCAGCTGCTCCACCTGGATAGTGCCAGCCCTCCTACTTACCCAGACTCCACCCTACAAACCATCTTAGCTGTTTTCTCCTGCTTTGGTGGCTCCTGCCCCATCACCTAAGCGCTCCCATCCTCTCCCAATGCTTAGAGGCTTGAATGCTTTCTCTTTTCAATCTGGTTCTTTCTAGGCAATCTCCCTGCTGGTGATTCTGTCGTCTATGTGACCACAATTCCCAAATGTCAGGCAGAAGCTGCAGAGATCATGTACTGTATTTTGCCATGTATAATGAGCCCTTTCTCCAAATTTTTGAGGGGAAAATAAAGATGCGTGTTATATATGGGTAGCACCCTCTGTTACTAACACCTGAAATTTCTTGTACCTTGTATCTGTTCTTGTATTTGTAATTATTTGCTACATAAAATGTCTTGTACCGTAATACATTAAAAATAAATGCTAAAATTCCTTTATAATGCGAAAAACAAGTACTTAAATATAAACAAATACAATTTTGAACTAAAAATTAAAACAAAAGATTTTTTTTCCTAAAAAGTTTGAGCAAAGAAATGTGGGTGCACGTTATACATGGCAATGTTGTATTCAACTACTAACTCCATACCTTTTGCTGAATGTTTTAAAAGCACTTTGTATTCAAGATGTCCAAAACAAAGTTTAAGATCTTTTCTCCTGCAACCTGGGTGCTTTCCTTTGTTCCCTATCTCTATGGATGGAACTACCCCCTAACAAGCCAGGAAAGTCACCTCCGGAATCTTCTTCTCACTCCCCTTGGATCAAGTTCAAAATGATGTTGACATTGCAGAAAAGTTTCGTTAGCTTTCTCATTGTTTTGAGGAGTAGAAATGATGCTATGTGTATCTTGAGGCTGAAGAAGTTCACTACAGGATATAGTCTGAATTTTCAATGGTAAATTTTGCATTTCTATGATCAAGATTCCTGGGGGCATTATCTAAGGGCCTATCTTGGTTTACATAGTGGCCGAGAACTGAAGGATTTATAACATTTCTTGGATCTTGATTTCACAGGAGGAAATGATTCATGGAAACCCCTTAAATCACTGTCAGACGCAGAATGCCCATCATCCTTTTGAGGAATAACTAACAGTTATAATCTCTGTGAATAAAACCACATGATGACTACAAAATTTAAACAAAAAAGGAGTTTGGGGGGGTCCCGAAAATGACAAGGAGATATATGAAATAAAATTCCTAAGAAAGAATAAAATAAGAAGTTGATGATTTAAATATATTTGAAAAATTAAGTATTTTCATAGGTTTGGAGATTTAAAAAAAAATCTGTTTGAAAAGGTATCACTAGTGAAAGAAGAAGTTAAAGATATGATCAGGCCTGATTGTAGGTAGATACAGAATAATATACATGTCAGCTTAATCCTTTTTTTTTAGACAGAGTCCCACTATGTCACCCTAGGTAGAATGCCCTGGCGTCACAGCCCACAGCAACCTCAAACTCTTAGACTTAAGCAATTCTCTTGCCTCAGCCTCTCAAGTAGCTGGGACTATAGGCACCCGGCACAATGCCCTGCTATTTTTTGTTGTAGTGGTCACTGTTTAGCTGGCCCGGGCTGGGTTCGAACCTGCCAGCTTCGGTGTATGTGGCTGGTGCCATAACCATTGTGCTATGAGCGCTAAGCCAGTGAACTTAATTCTAAATGGAATAATAGAATAAAATTTACACTTCTAATTTTGTGTTTCACATGTTACACATAGTAAAGATAAATTCACAAACTTTTTCCAAATAATGCCAGTACCAGCAGTACCCGGGTTCTGTAGGTTTGATTGTTTGTTAGGATTATTTGTACCTGGCTCGGCGCCTGTGGCTCAAGTGGCTAAGGCACCAGCAATGTATACCCAAGGTGGCAGGTTCGAATCCAGCCTGGACCCACCAAACAACAATGACGCTGCAACCAAAAAATAGCCAGGCATTGTGGCAGGTGCCTGTGGTCCCAGCTACTCGGGAGGCTGAAGCAGGAGACTCGCTTGAGCCCTGTGAGCTGTGATGCCACAGCACTCTACCCAGAGGGACAGCTTGAGGCTCCTATCTCCAAAAAAAAAAAAAAAGATCATTTGTATGTAAGTAAAAACAGGTACATTTACTTACTACCTATACTAGCCTCCATTCATAAGTGCCAGTCATACGTCAGTCAGATGTTTTAACTCAGGGATTTACTATAATAGCCTCGGTTCCGAAGGGCAAATTGCACATAAGTTAGATGTTTGTGATTCAAGGGCAATTCTGTGCTAGGTGGTCCTATATGTGTCTATTGATCTATGTGGCTCTGGTCTGAAGACTTTGATTACTCTCTTGACTACAAAGGAAAAACGTTCTGTTGTTGATCAAAGAATTTCAAGGATAATAGTATCTAGGTGTTTTGTCAAGGTTTTATACAAGCACTGGGATCTCTTTGAAATTTTTTCAGATCTATTTTATCACTACAACAAAGAGATAGCCAAAGTATAGGTACCATCTCCAAATGAGAAATAATTTATAACTCCATCAAATCCAGATCCTTTCTCTGTAAAAGGGAAGTAGTGTGGGGTAGGAGACTTGGGATCCTCATTTATAAATTTCTTTTTTACCTTTTACTAGCTATGTGACCTTGGGCAAGTTACCGAATGTCTCTGAATTTTTGTTTCTGCATCTGTAAAATGGTTAATAATTAGGCCAGTCTCACAGGCATATTGTTAGAATTAAGAGGCATCATATGCAAAAGTGCTTGGCATATTATCAATATTCAAGAAATCTTAGTTTCCCTTTTCAAATTACTTTGATTATAGTATTCAAACTTGAATAATCATCCTCCTTAGAAATATATTTAAGTATACTATTGACAACTTGCTAAGCAATGCCCCTAACGAAAGGAGTCATTAAAGCGTCTACTGTTTGGATGAGATTGTTTCACGGTCACAGCTATAGCATGCCTCTTCCTTGAGGCCCCATGGGTTTTCTGTAAATGGACTAACAGAGGCACAAAGTGACAAATAAAGGGCTCACTACCATTAACAACAGAACAGCTACCTCGCAGCCAAGCACACTTGTGAGCCCAAGTTGTTTGCCAGAACCCTACACACCAGCCCCCCAGGCTGAGCCAACAAAATCCAAGTGAATAGGAGACCAAATAGCAAACACGGTTTTTTAAGTGACCAGAGTGGCCCACCTTCACAATTCCACCAACATCTATTTTGGTCCTACTGTTCCTCTAGAACTACAGCAATGAATAACAAAGGTGTTTTTTTCATGCCTTAGCAAGGGGACAGTTTTGCTGAATTTCTGTGACAATGGCTAAGTAGGAGAAGGCTCAGGATGGTGAGCATTTATCTAAACAAGGAGATTTAACATAGCCATGAGAAATCAATATCTAACACAAATGTTAAACGATGAGTAAGTATCAATTAGATGAAGTGTATACATGGCCCCCCCCCCCCATGGCATAGCTGGAGCCCCATGGAGTTTGAGACCAAGCTGAGGGGGGAGCTCCAGCCACATATTGCAGAGCCCAGTTCAGGGGGTGCCTCCCTAACCCCAGGGCTAGGGGACCACAGTGGTGAAGCCGGATGCCAGGTGAGGCATCTGAGTACACTGCTCATGGGAGACTACAACTTACTTCTCTCCACAATAAAGAACACATTGGTTAGCTCAATTCTATTTCAGTAAATGGTTACCCAGCTTAGACAAGTCACTAGTCAAAACACTTATGTATTACAATTTATTAATCTGTAAGTACAAATTAAATATACTGTTCAAATGTTTGAAGTTGAGGAGGTGACACCCTTAAATGACAGGCCAGAGCTTCTCTGACTCTGCTGCACGTTGGAATACCAGCAGAGCCTCTAAAACCCAGATGCCCAGGCATCAGCCTAGGTCAATCAATCAGACTCTTCCCGAGGTGGGACCCAGCAGCAGTATTTTTTTTTTTTTTTGGCAGTTTTTGGCCAGGGCTGGGTTTGAACCCGCTGCCCTACTCCTTTGAGCCACAAGCACCACCCCATCAGTACTTTTTTTAATTCCCCAGATGATTCCAATGTGCACTGGAAGTGTAAGGCTAGGCTCTTAGAAGACTCTTCTAGAAGAGCCTAGCCGCCTCCCAAGTGTAAGGGGGAGGTAGCAGCGACTATTCACACACAGAGTTCAGGGCTTTCTTTTAGCCAAAGAGCAGGCCGTCCAGACGCCATCAGCAGATGAAGGAGCGTCCACAATACTACACACGAGGGACCCGTAAGAACAAAACCATCGCACCTCTCCCAGGCTCAGCAATTCTTTCTTCCCGCGGAGGGCACCCTCCCTGACAGCCCAGGCTCGGCTCCATCTTCCAGGCAGAGCGGGCCTCAGATCGCCACTCCACCAGCGGGCGCCCCGCATGCCCACTGAACCCCAAGTCCCCGCACAGTTTGCCGGTTGCTGCAGGTTCCAGCTCTGCACGGTCCTGCTCCGACATCTGGCTAAGTGGCGCCTCCTGCTCCCTGCGGCGTCCGCCCTCCACCCTCCCCTGCCCACCCTTCCCTTGTTGGGGGCGGTAAGGTCAGAAGTGCTCCACAGTTCGACGTGGGAAGTCTCTCCGAGGAAGTGCAGGGTCATAAATTTCTCCCAACAAGAGGCTCCCATCAAGCTCCGGCTTGTTAGGAAACCTCCCAGCCGCTAATCACCCGCCAGGCAGTCTCAGGGCAGGCTCGGGGCCGCCAGGGTGCAGGCGCGGGAGGGCTGCTGGGGTCCGTGCGCTCTGCTCTGTGCCTGTGCGCTCCTCGCGGGTATCGCCCGGCTGTAGCACGTCCCTTTGTCGTGTGTATAAAAGCCACACCCAAGCACACATGTTGGAGATGTTGAGTGTCCAAGTTTCTCTTCACATTGGAAAGGTATGTTGAACTTCATCTCCATTGTTTTAAGCCTGAAGTTCAGACCGTAAGTTCATAAAAAGGAAACGTCAGAGTAAGTCTCAGATGTTGAATGCTCTGTCCCATCTGAAAGGCTCCAGAAAAAACACTGCCAAGGGGCTGAAGACCGGGGTTCTAGGCCCAGCCCCTGTGCACGACCTTTACCATTGCTGCTGTGGAGTGAGGGAGTTGGAGAGTCAGCCTGGGAGACCCCTAAGTTCCTTTGGGCTCTGTGAGCCTCCGGTCTTTGCCCCTCCTCCCCCCTCTCTGCAGCACTAGAAGGAGGGTCTGCTTGCATTTAGTCCTCATCCTGCTGCCGTTTGTCACAGGAAAACTTTCGAGGGACTGACACTCAGACTTGATTGGAAAGCCAAAGGTGTTCAGCTCACAGCAATAAAAGGAGGTTTTGCAAGCTGTAGCTCCGCCTGCTTGGAGCTGCTGGGAACACAAGGGACGCAGTTTGGGCCATTCTTTACTTGGTGTACTTTTGTGCAACAAATAAAGTAACACTACAGCCCTAAAGGAGTCTGAAGACTAACAAGGGAGATAGTAACAATTGCTACCGGGCACCAAGCAGGGTTCTAATTCCTCTACATAAATGATTTAAGCTTGACAGCAGCCCCTGAGGTGGATACCAGTATGAGCCTAGTTTGCAGATGGGTAAACTGGGGTGAAGGGCACTTAAATAGCCTGCCTAAGACCACACTGCAGTTAAGAGGCAGAAAGGGAGATTAGACCCTAAAGATAGGCTCCAAGTGGTGAGAGACACGGACAGCAGGCTTAGGCTCTTGGCAGAGATGACACTTCCTGTCCTAGGGACAAGAGGGAGGCAAGTTAAGGCATGGGAGAGAGCAAGAAGCCCAGAGCAGAGGCCAGGAGCGGGACCACAGGCAGGGCCAGGGGCCCAACTGGCTAGAGTACCCACCCTGAGGAGAGGATGATCTCTGGGGCATTGTGGCTACTTAAAGCACCTGGCTCAGATTTTCCATCAGGCCTCAGAAGAACCATTTTGGGGTGGCACAGAGATCTCTGGGGGATGGGCTCCACTGAGCAGCTGTAGTCTGCAAAATGTGCCAACCAGACAAGCTTCACCCTTCAGACCAGAGAGAAAAATCTCCTATGAAGCCAGTTTTAGAAAAATATTTGGAATAAAAAGATAGACACATAAGATAATCCCAGATCATACAGAACCCCAATGGGCCATTGAGACCATTTTTCTGTCAATAATAAGGAACCCTTAAAAGGATAAGCCATTCTTCTCATGGGTTTTAGATTTTGATAGGTTTTGCCTGCAACATCTGTATACTTACGGCAGAATAATTCTTCTGAGATTAACCATTTTGATAATTACTGGGTAGAAGCTCCTGGTTGCATTTAATCACTGAGGTTCTCTGCTTTTTGCATGTTTTACACGTAATTCAACCAGTTGGTGGTAAAACTGCATTTTCCAGGGCTCTCACAGGACCCATTTTCAGTGGGATGTCCCAAGCTCAAAGGAGAAATGAGAAGAAAAAGCCACAGGGGCCTGAAGCATTTGGTGCCCATGTGCAAAGAATGCGTGCCTCCTGCCACTATTGCATTCTGCACTGGGCTTTTATTCATCTTCCCGGCTAAACTTCTGCCAGTTTCCCTCCCTTGTCTGTCTTTCCAGCCTTCAATAAAGGCTACTTTAAGCCCACCTTATCTAGCCAAAGTTCCTGAATGGCAGAGCAAACAAAGCTGCCTGTATGGTCTTCTGATAATTGAGCCACTTTTATCTTTATTTACTTTTTTATTTTTTTAGACAGAGTCTCACTTTCTTGCCCCCAGTAGAGTGCCTTCCAATCATAGCTCACAGCACCCTCAAACTCCTGGGCTCAAGCAATCCTCTTGCCTCAGCCTCCCAAGTAGCTGGGACTATAGGCACGTACCACGATGCCCAGTTATTTTTAGAGACAGGGTGTCACTCTTGCTCAGGCTGGTCTCAAACTCGTGAGCTCAAGCATCTACCTGCCTCGGCCTCCCAGAGTGCTGGGACTACAGGTGTGTGCCACTGTGCCTGGCCCAATTGAGCCAGTTTTAAATCTTTTATAGAAAACATCTTGATACCAAAGAACGCCTGCAATAGATACCAAGCAGAAATGCCTCTTAATCAAATGGTCCCTTGCATCTTAGAAGGCTCAGTGAGATAGGACCCCTGATAGTCCCACAGAAAAGCAGTTATGCTTTAGCTCTTCTGGCTTTCTTGAACCATTTCTTCCTGATGAGTTACTTAGAGCTCTCCAACCTGCAGATGCTGGTATAGCTGCTCCCCTGCAAAATTAGGCAGCTGCAGTTGACTTCAGTCAGTGTCTCCTGGTCCACAAGGAGGGACAGTATCATTCTAACTGTGGGACGCTTTCTGTATAGCATAATGTTATATCATGACTGGTTACACACACCCATTTGGGGGAGGGAAAGGATAAGTGGGAATAAAAATGCCACAATCCCATGGCCTCCACACAAAACTGGTGCTGATCCAATTCTTCCCCAGATGAAGTGTGATGTTTCTAAATTCCCTTTGGCTGCCACTGAAAGCCCCTGCTTTTCCTGGTGACTGCAGGAGGTTCCGACGGGTGGGGGTGGGGCACAGAGTGCTGGGCGCTAAGCTCCCTCCTGGCTTCACATAATGGAAGCAAAATCAAAACCCAAGCCTGAAAAAAAAAAACAAAAAAAGAAGAAGAAAAAGAGAGAAAAAACCCTAAATTTAATTGACTAGGAAAAAGGATTCCTGGGGCCTATGCTTTTCCAGCTTCCAGAGGATTTAGGCTGGGACACTTCCCCGCCCTGGGGACAAAAAAAAAAAAAAAGGATTAAATTCGGGTTTGGTCTGGCCAGGACAAATTGCATGCAGAGTATACAGTTGCTTTGCATATTGCATGTGCTTTCATGGAGAGGGGAAAGGGGAAAGAGGGAGGGCAGGGATCCTAAAGACGGGGGAAATCTGAAAACAACTTGCTGTTTTCATATGGTAGGGTAGAACTGTTTTGTCTCGGTAACTGTGCAGAATGTCAATGGTGGGCACCTTGTCGTGACAAGATTTTTTTTTTTTTAAAGTGAAGCTAAGTTCACACCCGAGCTGCGCCCCCCGAGGTACTGCGGCTTTAATTGTGTGCAGTATGATCTACAGAACAATATGTCTTGATAAATCTGAATGGCAACCCAGCGCAGGGTTCCCGTTGGCACCGCTGCAAAGCCAGGCCTCGCTTTAGTGAACCCGTTCAGGAATGTGGGTTAATTCGCCGACCCTTTTTACCCCCACAGCTCTGTTTTTGTGAGGTTGGCAGAAACTGACACGTTTTCTTTTGCTTAATTAAGTTGTTCAGTAGAAGGCTGGTCAAACAGTTGCATCTATGTGGGGAGTCTGGAGATGCACAGAAAGCCGTGGGCGTTTCCAACATAAAAAGGGGGATTCTGTTATTGTTTGGGTGTAGACGGGTCATTTTTTCAAAGTTACTGCTGCCTGAGTGACCACAACCCTGCACACAGCCCTGAAAGGACATTAAAGCCGCTTAAACACAACTACCTTGGGTTTATTTTTTAAAAGAGGGAGAAACAGAGCAAGAAGGAAAGAGAATGAGCGGCCGAAAAATGAAGCAGTCTCACTGATGTAGCATTTCGTTTCTCTTTTTTATTTTTTATTTATTGTTTGGGATTCATTAAGAGTACAAAGAATTAGATTACACTGATTGCATTTGTTAAAGTCCCTCTTGTAATCGTGTCCCGCCCCCAAGAGGTGTGTCACGCACCGCCACCCCCACCCCCCTCCCTGCTCCTCCTCCCCACTTTCTCATTCCCCTAGCGCCCCCTCCTTATATTAGCTCATCTGCTGCCTTCATATTAGAATTGAGTACGTTGGATGTTGGATTCTCACAGAATAATGTGTCCCACCTCCATCTAGGTTAAAACAAAAGATTTACAGCCTCCATCTTTTTTAGTGGCTGAATAGTATTCCATGGTATACACATACCACAGCTTGTTAATCCATTCCTGGGTTGGTGGGCAGTTAGGGTGTTTCCACATTTTGTGGATTGTAAATTGAGCTGTGATAAACAGTCTGATGCAAATGTCCTTATGATAAGAGGATTTTTTTCCTTCTGGGTAGATGCCTAGTAATGGGATTGGAGGATCAAATGGGAGGTGTAATTTGAGTTCTTTGAGGATTCTCCACACTTCCTTCCAAAAAGGATGTATTAGTTTGCAGTTCCACCAACAGTGCAAAAGTGTTCCTTTCTCTCCACATTCACGCCAGCAGCTGCAGCTTTGAGACTTTGTGATGTGGGCAATTCCCACTGGGGTTAGGTGATATCTCAGGGTAGTTTTGATTTGCATTTCTCTGATAATTAGGGACCATCAGCATTTTTTTCATGTTTTTGTTAGTTATTCATCTGTCTTGTTTAGAGAAGGTTCTATGCATGTCTCTTGCCCGGTGATATATGGAATTGTTGGGGCCTTTTTTTGTTGTTGATTATTTGAGTTCTCTATAGATCCTAGTTATCAAGTTTTTGTCCGATTTATAATATGCAAATATCTTTCCCATCCTGAAGGTTGTCTGTTTGTTTTAGTTGCTGTTTCCTTAGTTGTACAGAAGCTTTTCAGTTTAATTAGTGTATTTTTGTTGTTGTTGCGATTGCCACAGAAGTCTTCTTGATAAAATCTTTCCCTAGGCCAACATCTTCAAGTGTTTTCCCCACACTTTCTTCAAGGATTTTTATTGTTTCATGCCTTAGATTTAAATCTTTTATCCATCTTGAATCAATTTTTGTAAGTGGTGAGGGATGTGAGTCCAGTTTTAATCTTTTACATGTGGTTATCCAGTTTTCCCAGCACCATTTATTTAACAGGGATTCTTTTCCCCAGTGTGTGTTCTTGTTTGGTTTATCAAAGATAAGGTGGCTCTAAGAGCTTAGTTTCATCTCATAGTCTTCTATTGGGTACCAAATGTCAATGTCTCTATTTTTGTGCCATTGCTGTGTTTTGATCGCTATGGCTTTATAGTATAGCTAAAAGTCTGGTAGGGTGATACCCTGGCTTTGTTTTCATTACTAAGAATTGCTTTGGCTATACAAGGTTTCTCCTGGTTCCACACAAAATGAAGAATAATTTTTTCCAAATCTTGAAAGTATGATTATGGGATTTTAACGGGGCTTGTATTGAATCTGCAGATTGCTTTGGGTAGACATTTTTACAATGTGATTCTTCCCAGCCATGAGCATTATCTGTTCTTCCATTTGTTAATAATTCCTGCTATTTCTTTTCTTAGGGTTTTGTAATTTCCTTCTTTTTTTTTTTTTTTTTTTTTGAGACAGAGTCTCAAGCTATTGCCCCTGGGTAGAGTGCTGTAGCGTCATAGCTCACAGCAACCTGAAACTCTTGGGCTTAAGCAATTCTCTTGCCTCAGCCTCCCACGTAGCTGGGACTACAGGTACCCACCACAATGCCTGGCTATTTTATTTATTTATGTATTTGCCATTGTTTTAGCTGACCCTGGGCAGGCTGGGTTTGAACTGCCAGCCTCCATGTATGTGGCTGGTTCTTTGTAGAGGTCCTTCACCTCTTTTGTTACATGTATTTCTAGGTATTTCATTTTGTTTGAAGCTACTGTGATGGGAATTGTGTCCTTAATTAGCTTCTCATCTTGGCTGTTGTTGGCATATACAAATGCTACTGATTTGCGGACATTGATTTTATATCCTGAGACATTGCTATATTTTTGATCACTTCCAGGAGTCTTGTGGTTGAGTCTTTGGGGTTCTCTAAGTATAAGATCATATCATCAGCAAGAGAGTTTGACCTCCTCTCCACCCATTTGGATGCCTTTTATTTCCTTCTCTTGCTTGATTGTATTGGCTAGAACTTCCAGCACTATGTTGAATAGTAGTGGCAATAGAGGACAACCTTGTCTGGTTCCAGTTCTTTTTTTTTTTTGAGACAGAACCTCAAGCTGTCCCCATGGGTAGAGTGCTGTAGCATTGCAGCTCACAGCAACCTCTAACTCCTGAGCTCAAGCGAGTCTACTACTTCAGCCTCCCAAGTAGCGGGCACCACAGGCGTCCGCCACAACACCCGGCTATTTTTTGGTTGCAGTCATCATTGTTGTTTGGCAGGCCCTGGCTGGATTCAAACCCGCCATCTTAGTGTATGTGGCTGGCACCTTAGCCACTTGAGCTACAGGCGCTGAGCCATGGTTCCAGTTCTAAGTGGAAAGCTTTCAGTTATACCCCATTCAGTATAATATTAGCTGTGGGTTTGTTGTAGATGACTTTGGTCAGATTAAGAAATGTGCCACTTTTGCCTATATTCTTACATGTTCTAATTAGAAAAGGATACTGAATTTTCTCAAATGCTTTTTCTGCATTTATTGAGAGGTTCATATAGTTTTTGTTTTTGCTTCTGTTGATTTGGTGAATTATGTTGTTGATTTGGTGAATTACATTTGTGGACTTGAGTATGTTAAACCAGCCTTGGTTGATGAATGATTTTTTTAATGTGTAGCTGTAATGATGAATGATTTTTTAATGTGTAGCTATAATCTATTGGCTAGGATTTTATTTTGGATTTTTGCATCAGTACATTTCATTAGTGAAATTGGTCTGAAATTCTCCTTTTTAGTTGGGTCTTTTCCTGGCTTTGGTAACAGGATGATGTTTGCTTCATAGAACATGTTGGGGGAAGATTCCTTCCTTCTCAATTTTTTAGAATAATTTCTTCAGTATGGGTATAAGCTCTTCTTTGAAGGCTTGATAGAATTCTGGGGTGAAGCCATCTGGACCAGGGCTATTTTTTGTTTGGAGATTTTTTTATTGTTTCTTTGATCTCAGTGCTTAAATCAGTCTATTGGAGAGATCTATTTCTTGATTGTCTAGGGAGAGGGTATGATTCCATATATTGAATCATTTCCTCTATGTTGCCAGATTTCTGGGCATAGAGTTTCTTGTAGTACTCAGAGATGATCTCTTGCATCTCTGTGACATCTATCTCTATTTCACCTTCATCATTTCTGATTCAGGTTATCAGAGATTTTACTTTTATGTTTCTAGTTAATCTGGCCAATGGTTTATCAATTTTATTAATTTTTTTGAAAAACCAACTTTTTGTTTTGTTAATTTTCTGAATGATTCTTCTGTTTTCAATTTCATTCATCTCTGATTTAATTTTGGTTACTTCTTCTGCTGGGTTTGGGATTAAATTGTTCTTCTTTTTCCAATTCCATAAGATGGTTCATGAGTTTGTTAAGGCACTCTCTCTCTTTTTTGAATGTAGGCCTCTAAAGCAATAAATTTTTCTCTTAAGACTGCTTTTACTGTATGCCACAGGTTTTGGTAACTTGTGTCTTCATTGTTGTTATGTTGGAGGAATTTAATGATTTCCTCTTTTATCTCTTCCTGAACCCAATTATCATTCAGCATAAGTTTGTTTAATTTCCAAGTCTTTGTGTGGGGATGAACGTTTTTGTTAGAGTTGAGTTCCACCTTTCTTGACTTGTGGTCTGAGAAGATACAAGGTATAATTTCTATTCTTTTAATTTTGTTGAGGTTTGATTTATATCCTAGGATGTGGTTGATTTTGAAGTATGTATCATGGCTGACAAGAAAAATGTATATTCCTTAGCTTTGGGATGGTGTGTTCTATATATGTCTATTAATCCCATTTGTTCTAGGGTCACATTTAAGTATTTTGTATCTTTGTTCAGTTTCTTTTTAGGGGATCTGTCCAGTTCTGCCAGAGGGGTATTAAAGTCCCCAACTATTATTGTGCTGTGGGAGATCATATAGCCCAAACCCATCAAGGTCTATGGTTTCGTAAGCATTTCGTTTCTTTCATACAAAGGTTTCACAGGCTTGGTGCCTATGGCTCAAGTGGCTAAGGTGCCAGCCACATACACCTAAGGTGGTGGGTTCGAATCCAGCCCAGGCCCGCCAAAAACAATGATGGCTGCAACTGAAAAATAGCCAGGTGTTGTGGAGGGTGCCTGTGGTCCCAGCTACTTGGGAGGCTGAGGCAGGAGACGCACTTGAGCCCAGAAGTTGGAGGTTGCTGTGAGCTGTGATGCCACAGCACTCTACCCAGGGGGATAGCTCAAGGCTCTGTCTCAAAAAAAAAAAGAAAGAAAGGTTTCATAAGCATTTCATTTCTTTCAGGCTTTTTTTTTCTTTTTAAAAGGCAAAAAAGTGGGCTCATTTAAATAAGAGATTCCCATGCATTGCAAACTATAGCTAGTAAGATAAAACTCAACTTTCCCACCAGTAAGACATGCACCCATGGAGCTTGCCTTGGCTCTGGCCTTCTGGATGGAGGAAAGGGATCTTGTTACCTTTATGCTAGGCTTTGGGGCTGTGAAAACTCATCTATAACATCCCTGATGATGAAATTCCCACCTTCCTTGCTGATGTTATGACAACCACAGGCAACATCATTCTTGTCAATATTTAGAGGAACAAAGGACCTGACTGGAGGCCTCCTCCATGGCATCTGAGTCCCTTTTTGAAGCCCTTTATATTTCTAATTCAAATTATCCTTATCATCCATACAGACCCCCCTGGGTTTTCTGTGAATATTTGGCCCAACCAGGAGTTTTTCTTACATATAATAATTTAGAGAGGACATTTGGGTGGTGATGAGAACTGGGCTTTCAGGTCTTATTGCTAACAATGACCTTGATCAATTGTATCAACTAAGTATGTTCTTATCCATGCCTTTGAGCCTCAGTTTATCCATAACAGCAGATGCTGAATGCTGGGTACTTAGCAGAAACCTAATACACATTTCTGTGCTTGACTTGCCCTCTTTCTTCCTTTGCAATAAATCAGTGATTGGAAATCCCAATGATTTCACAAGCACTTGGCACTCTCATCATGCTGATGATCAACACCGAGGTTTTAGCAGCTATGAAGCCCAGGTGCCCATTCGTGAGGTATCGGGGTTTAAGGGCTGCTCAGGGGATGTTTTCACATACTTGGTCTCAGCAGAGGGCCGTTATGCCTGCTTGAAAGCTCAAATTTTCTTCCAGGTCCCAAAACAGTAGCTTCTGGAAAGCCTAACAATAAGTGTTTTCCTTTTAGAGAGGGGGAAAGACTGGATAGTCAAACACTTCAAGAGTTTTCACCATGACTTTTCACTTGCCTCAATATACAAGAAAGAATGGGCAATTATTTGATTAGTAAGTTGTAGGAATGATGAAATGATTCTTTAGGCAAAAAAAGATCCATTTTTGGAGAGATCCATCACTTGGATGAGCTGTCTCCAGTGACATCAGCTAAATTGTTCATTATGAGCATGCCTGCTTACCTCCCAGACATTGCCAGAGTTAGTTACACATCTATGCCCAGGACACTACAGTCCTATATTTAGGTAGTGTATATTCAGGTACCTCAAAATACACAAGAAGATGCCCAGATTTCAGTAGAGAGACCAAGCAGATTTAGAAGTTCTACTCTGCATAACCATTCCCCAAATGACTCACTCTGCAGGAGAACCAAGCCTGGCTGCACCAAAAATGAAAAATGTTTACCCCATTTCTGGTGCTTGATATTTAAAGACTGCACAGGACATCAGTCTGCAGCATCCCTGCCTTATTCCCTCCACAGCACTGGCTCCAAGAAGGCCCCAGAATGCAGGTCTTGTCCACCAGGCTTCAGTTAGGGGGCCGCAATAGTTAGGTCACCTTCCTTACCTTCAAAAAGACCAAAGTCAACACTACACAGTCTCACATGCAACTTTCAAATAACAGCTGACTGCTGGTCCCTGCATCTCTCAGAGAGAGGGGTTGTGGGAAGCCAGCGAGGGCCCGAGCAGATGGGAGCCGAGATGGCCGGGCAGCAAGTGGCTGCCGGAGTCACGCCACCTGGCCGTCTTCCCACAGTCTGGAGGGGGGGGCATGTGGCTGGCGACTCCATTCTGGCTTAAGGTGGCAGGCCCTCTCCCCCTTTCCAATTCCCTGACAGCCTGGGCAGATTTTCCTTTGGCTTTTTAAAATCCAGGACACATTATTCCTCAAAGTCACCAAGTTCCAGCTGCTGGAGGGAAAGCCAGCCTTTCACTCTGTTGCCCCACCAGCAATGTTACGTCTTTATACCCAGGGAAACAGAAGGCCTTCCTCCATGCGGGCAAGCCCACAAGAGTTCGGATGCTGCCACTCGGGTCCTGGGGACAGAGGGGAGGATTCACAAGGGCTGGCTGAGAGCCATCCCACTATCCCTGGCACTTGCAGCTCCACACGGAGCTCCGCGGCTCTTCAGGACAAAGAGGAGTGTTTTTATCAGCCCAACGTGCTGCTGACAAATGCATAATAAACTGACAGAAAGCAACCAAGCAGCATTTCAAAACCCCCAGTTACAGAGGAGGCCAAGCCTGAGCGGGGATGGTCACTTTCTGCAGGTGTTCGGCCAGTGTCCCCACATTTGCATAGCATTTGCATATACTGTCAAACAGTTGGCTGACAGAAAGTCTGAGGAGGTCTGGACACAGCCCAAACCTGTCAGTGGCTTTCTCCTTGCCAGTCAAGGTTGGCTTTGGCTGCAATTAAGGCAGGAAACGAATACTTCTGACATTGCAATATACCCAGCCACAGCTGGGCGAAGTTCAATGGAAAAGCGTGCTTCATGTGGAAAGACAAGATGTGTGCCGGAAAAAAGAAAGAAAAGGAAAGGAAGCAAGTGGTAGTAATGGCTCCGAAAGTGACACTCTAAACTCATTCTGCAAAAGGAAACAAATATTTTGCAATGCTTCCAGGTTACTGTGCTGTGTTGTTGTTTGTTGTTTGGGTAAGTGAGCAGACTCCCACCATGAGTTAGGCCGATTCAGAGGGTGAGAAGAGCTCTCTAGACACTGCACCTTTTATCCTCAGAGTGTCAAGAATAATGTCAGGCAGAAGGGAGGAAGCAAATCCCCAAACTGCATTTCCGTGATACACACACATGCTACTCTATAAGGCTCCACTGTGCCATTCTGGGTTGACAAATGGGTATCGGCGATCTGGTTGGGGGTGAGAAAGTTGGAGGGAACCCGAGCACAAGTGTCTTGTTGTCCCCCCCACCACCCAGGACAGGGGGTCCAGATCATATTAGCATATGGATTGTGGTGGGAAAGAAACCCAAATCAGAGCCTTCGATACTGTAAGAGCGAATGGCCTTGAGAGAGAGAGGGGGCGGGGAAGGAAGAAAGCCAGATAAAAAGGTGGTTATTGTTTTTGAGATCACATGAGACTTATATTTTGGGGGGGCCTGCATCCTTCGGAGATGTTGTTTTACAGATTATTTAAGCAAGACCTAACAATTTATTAAATACTTCATCTCTACACAGTGGTAGGCACTAGAGTTTCATGAGCAGTGAACAATAGATTCTGTTTATTCGCCAACAATACAGACACTGTTTAGCTCCGGACTGCAAGTGGCTGAGCCATCTGGCTCATATCTCCACAGTAAAACATTGTCCGTGACACAAAAAATGACTACATCCCCAGGACAAACTAGTGTGACCTCTAAATAAAGCCTTCCTCTGAAGCTATGATATCATACTGCACAGGGGACACCAGCACAATTGAATCTGGTCACCAAAAGCCCAAGTGAGATAGGACTATGTAAATGGAATTTTATAGGAGACTTTTTGTCCTCCGTGGCGAACCATCCAGATCCGTCCACAGCACTGAAACATCTTTTTCATTCACCCTTGGGACAACAGTGCGGTTCTATTTGGGGATTGGCAGTCCTCTTTCTCCCGCGCCGGCCCAGGAAGCTCACGTCTATGTTCCAGAGACAGCACCTGCAGCCTTTGCTTCCAACAACTTTTCACTGATGGGGGCCCCACCTGCACCAGCCTTTTTGCTGATATTTTGGAAACAAGCAGTCCTTTCTCCTCCCTGCCAGGGGGAAGGCCCAAGTTTGCCAGCTTCTTCACAAATAGCTGAGCAAGTCACTCGCAGCCTTGCGCCACCTGAATGCCCGCTTCACGAGGCAAACAAGCACACACACACACACACATGCACACACACACTCTCTCTCCCCATCACCCCGTCCAAGAAAGGGGCCATTTCAATGGGAGAAGTGTCATTCTCCAGAATAGACCCAATTCAGTCTTCTACAACCAAAGGATTTGTGTTCCTGTTTGGTGGGAAAATTTCATTACAGAAATTGAGACATGAAGAACAGACCAAAAGGCTGGCTTGGCTTAAGTATTCCACCTGTTCCAACTCCTGTGTGTTTTGTTTTTCAGAGAAAGAAACCCTGCCCCACCCCTGTGCATAAAACGCTTTGCACAAAAAATGACTAGCAAAATAAGATCTCTAAATGCTTTTGGAATATGAGGAGGCATTGTGTCATTTTGCAGCCAGAGCCACCTGAAGCGTTTAAATGAGGGACTAGTATCCTGGAAGTTATTTTCCTACTGAAATTTCAACAGTCACAGAAGCGATTATCACCATTATCTGTTACCATTATTGTTAGCACTACCACTTATTAAACCCTTCCTATATGCCAAGCATTATGTTAAGTATTTCTCACCTATTTTCCAAATATTGATCCTATAAGAAAGGAAATGCCCTTTTTTACGTCTATGTCTAGGCACTGAGAAGTTCAGTAGCTTGTGCGGAAGGACAGGACTGGCAAACGTGCCTGGAGGGATTCACCTCCCTCTGTCTGTCTCTCACATGTGTCATCGCTTCAGGTGGCTCTGGCTGCAAAATGACACAATGCCTCCTCATATTCCAAAAGCATTTAGAGATCTTGGTAATAGTAGCATTTATTATTATCATTGATATTTAGCATAAGCCCAAATTATTTGGCAAAGTTGGATTAAAAACTGTACTTTTAATTGGCTTGTCTTCCATCCTATTTCTGAGATAGAACTTTCTCCAGGTAGTACGAAACTGGCCAGAATTGTATGTTAAGTTATTCTTATGACAGTCATATTTTTTTAAAACTGAGAAACTGCATGTATAATTGCTATATCTTAAGGGTAAAGTCATAGGCGCTGGCTTGATATCTAAAATGACTTATTTAGTTTTGTTTTAGTTCCAATAAATACCAAGATTTCAATGGCTTGCAATTAATTTAAGAGTAATAGTTCTGCTTTCAACACATTGGTTTCTAGAAATGAAGCTGTTTGTTGAAATTACAAAAGCTGATTTTTCTCAGCATCAGTTAGTTGAGCAGATACAATCTGGCCCTAGAGCCTGGGGAATAATTCTTTGTAAAAATACCGTAACTGTCATATTTATCCAACTGTGTACTGAATTCTGTGCCTTTTACAGTCCAAACTTTGTGACAGGTATGTAAATCAATTTAGCAAGACATGATGGCGTGGCTTCAATTACCATCTGTATAACTCCTCTGGACATTTTCAGTAGAAATTTAAAATGTTCCCAGGATGTCAAAGCTAATAGAAATTTCCATATGGAAAACCTTCCAGACTTTATATCTTTGGGAGAATCTAAAAAAAATCCACTACAGACTCATACACACAAATCTCCACCTCTTTTCTGATAGGTCATTTTTTGGTTATTTTTAAGGCTTACGTGTGAAAACTGTTATACAGGTGGCATAATTTCTAAGAATCCTTGTTAATTTCAATAGGAAAATTTGCCAAGTAACAGGCAAACCAGGCATCAGGTCCTGGACCCCGTTGGAAGTCCAGCTAAGGACATCTATGAATGCAATCGAACTTAGAAATACACTTTTAGGATGGGAGGGTGGGGCCCAATCTAACACGGGTGGGAACTACCTTTTTAGCAAGTACAATGTGTGTACCAATACATAAAATGTTTACACCCTATGACCCAGAAATTCCACTTCTGGGACTATATCCTCCTGAGCTAGTCCTTCGAAGTGTCCAAGAACATATGTACAAGGGGGTTGGTCATAATATGATTTGCAAAAGTGAAAAATTGAAGCTAAGCTCATCAACAACTGATGGTGCATCCATTAAAAAGAATGCTGGGGAACCATAGGCTCTATCTTTACATCTATACCTGGATCTACCTCTACATAAAATTATCAAGAATGCAGCCAAGCCATCCAAAAGATGAAAAGAGCATGGCTTTTCATTTTTACAGCATTTCCTTGGGTGGTATTTACATTTAAAAAAAAACAAAAACATAGGATCCTTTTGTAGTTTAGAAAGTAACACAAGTGCTCCCTAGCACATATACTAAAACTGGAATGATACAGAGACGATTGGCATGGCCCCTGCCCGAGGATGACACACAAATTCGAGAAGCGTTCCATATTTAGAGGATCTAATACATGCTCACCTAAGAGAAAAACTCAATTCAAGTTGGTGGGAGGGAGCTTGAGGGAGGGGAGAGAGGAGAGGTGGGGAGGAGATCAATGTAAGGGTATAATAGCACACCTTTTGGGTGCAGGACACAACGACAAGAGGGACTCTACCTATGCAAATATTACAATCTAGTTGTTTGTACCCTCACATTGACCTGAAATAAAAATAAATAAATATATAGTGACACAAAAAAATACATTTTCCACTAACTGTTCATCATCACATTGTCAGGCTGCCGGTGTTTCTTGGCATAGTGGACAACCTTATGAGGGAGAAAGAAGGGAGCTTTGAGGGGTCAAACTTCCTGGATGTCCACGGTGAGAAGGGGTCAATGCCAAAGGTTGAGGGAGTCAGGCCCAAAGAAAAAAATAATCCCTTCCCCTAAGGGACTTGTTACATGGCATAATAAGTCTGTGGTTAAAAAAATATGACACAAAGGAACTGGATGATTTGATTTAGCCTATCTGTGGGATTTTAATGGTTGGTGGTTATTTATGGCTGATTCTGCAACAGCAATCCGGGCCATACCGATCAGAGCCGAGATTGGGCCAAACAACAGCCAGTCCTGCCGCTTACTGGCTGAGGAACTTTGCTTCTTGGTGTCTCTGAACCTCAGTATCCTTCTCTGTAAAATGGGAATAATCTTACTAATTTCTTCACAGGGCAGATGTCAAGTGAACCTGGTAGATAGACCATGAATCTAGCATCCTTATTTTCTTGCTATAAGAATAATAATTTGTGCTTAACCAGCCACACTCCGATCACTTATCTCATCCGCATTTTCGACCCGGCAGATTGGGGTTGGAGGTTGGTAGACTCGGGACAAAAGCAGGCTCGTTTGTAAATGCTGAGCCAAGATTCACTTACTCCAAATGAGGTAGGCCTTGGCAAACGGAAACAAGAGTCAAGGTAGCTGTTGAACCAAGGTGGCATTAGATCTATAGCAAAAACACCCAGGGTTCCTACAGACGGCTCCCAGGCAACCCTGGCCCACCGGTGATGTCTTCTGTTAGGGCCTCAGGGCTCTCTTCCAGGAACAGTTGGTGGCGTAGCTGGAGTTGGACTCCTGCCTCTGCCAGGCCAAACTGTCCCACCATGGTGTTTCAATTTCTTTCTGGGTCCCTCATGCCCTCTTCCCACTCCATTCCTACAACCTGCATGTGGCCCTCATAGGCCACCGTACCCTGAGCTCTACATTCCCTTCCATGGTGTCCCTGTGCTTTCATGGGACGAATTCTCACTCTTCTAATTCCAGTCCCCACAAGAGGAATGAGAGGGTCCCACCCATCTTTTCAAGTTAGAAGAAGTAATCAGAAATTATGAGCAGATGGACAGTGACCACTTAAGCCTATCACAGGGCTGTGGGCATGCAGACATGACTGACACCGCTGGCAACCAATAAGACCTAGGAAAGAAACTCTTCCCCCCTTTCAATTGGTCAGTGCTGCTTCTAGAGTCCCTGAATTGACTAGAAGCTGTTCCTCCTTTTCTCAGGTGCAAAGGGCCCTTGGGGCCAGTGGAAACTTTGGCTATGTTTTCTGCAACTAAAATACAATTGTATTTGCCTGTAATCTAAGAGGCACATATTTTATTATCAATGTAACTCATAGCAACAGTGACCCAACGTGTCATGTGGGGCAGTTTACTTCGTTTCTATTAGTAATGCTTGTGCTTTCCCCGTGTACAGTGGTTTACCTTCTGCAAACTACTTTCACACATTCTAATTTGCACAATATACAAGATGAACCGTATCTATTATCACCATTCTATAAAGAAGGAAAATGAGGCTCAGAGAGGTTGAGTGGTTTGGCCAAGGTCACAGAGCTAGAAAGTGAGACAGATTAGAACCCAGCTTTTCCGACTCTGAGGGTCAGTCTTCCTTACATGTTTTTGAATATTTTATGGAGTGTTCAGAAAAATATTTGCTGAATGAACAAGATTTCACTTTCCACCCTCTCACTCCAGTTTTCCATTTTGGAAACCTTTCATCTTAAGGGGCAACACTCAATTAAAAAAAAAAAACTTGCTACAAGTGTAAATTTCTTTAAATAGTAGGAAAAGTTGAGGACAGGTATATGGATCCACCAGTGAAACTCCTGAGATGGGTTTGGCAGGAAGTGAGAGGTGCCCATACAAAGTGTTCTCACTGTTGAAAGAATGCCCAGTCATTACAACAGAGAGGGGATAATAGACTCATGCTTTATGCCTCTTGCAGAACCTCTGTCCAGCAGAGTTGGTGCCCCGTGTATAGGGTCTCTAACCCCTCCCCAGCCTGTGTGCAATGGGCAGGGCTCTGGGAGTCCCCTCCTTCCTCCCCTTTTTCCTAATTAAAGATGGCTACTCCTCTCTGGCCTCTGAGCAGAGATGAGTGACCCAAGTGGACAAGCTGACTTTAGACTCTGTCCTCTTGTGTATCAAAAACTGGTAGACACACTCCTGTTCCTTGGATGTGATAGCCCTTGTGATAATCTGGGCCCACATTCCTTCTGATCACATTTTTATGGCTCTAAAACCTATCACTGGGTGACAGTTTGCCAGAGAATGAGCAAAAGGGGCCAGATTGACCCTGTGAACAAATTCCTTAACCAGTGGAAAACTTGGCTGTGTTTTCTGTGACTAAAGGGAAAGAGACTTTTCTATTCAAAATTACCCTGAAGCCATTCAAGGTAAACAACTTGCCCAAAGGCAAGGAGCTAACTGCTAAGAGAAGCCAGGCCCAGTAGAATCAGGGTCTCTGGACACTCAGAGCAAAGTCCTGTACCCTGAGGAAGCCACCATCAAAGGATGTGCTCAATCCAAATGATGTCAGCACTGGCCAAGGAAAATAGAAGCCCAGGGACAGAAATTGTCAGAGGGTTCTCACCTTTCTGAGTCTGAGTACTCAGAGTCCTCTTTGGACTGCCTTCTGAAACCTGAGCCCTCTAGAGAAATGCCCTTGGTATAAGCAAATAAATGCATAAATAGGCCAATGAGCCAACCAATCGTACCCCACATCTAATGGGATGAGGCTGGTATGTTAGGGCCCGTCAACTTGGAATCCAGGCATTGAATCAGAAGAATGTTGTACTGCCTGCCCTCCCCCATAGAAAAGGAGGACAGAAGGAGTCTCTGGCAAAGCAGACGGAGAAGGTGCTTCTGCAGTGACAGTGGTCACTGGGAGAACAAGAGGTTGGCAGTCTCAAAACTCTAACGGGTATGAGATGTTTCTGCAGAAGCATACAGAAGGGTGAGTATCCCCAGTGTCCCCTCCTTCTTCACAATAGGCAGGCTCTGCCATCGTGAAGAGCTGCCCAATCGGGGCAGTCTTCCGACATATAAAAGCACCAGATCTGGCCCCAAGTACAGGCCTTGTGAGTCCTCCTACCAGAGCACAGTCTACATTTGCCAAGAAGATTCCTCCCACTTGACTGGCCCCAAATATGAGAAAAGAGATGGGGCAGGACAGCTCTTCCTTGTTTGGGTGGCAGACAAGTGTCTGTGGTCAGTAGGCAGGGAGACCCGTGAAACAGACTGCAAAGCCACCCAGCCATCTGGCCCACGCTCCTGTGACCTCAAGAGCCCGCTTTGCCCTGTTCCCCCAGCACCAGCAGCCCACCTCACAGGAGACACCCATTAATTATGGAGAAATACTGAAACAGGGGCAGATAAATTGTCATGTATTTTAAAGATTCATTTTTAATATGGAAACACAATGAGAACCAGTTATTCACAGAATAACTACAGGGCTTACAAACGTTTCTTTCATTAAATGTTAGTGTGGCCTGGCTGTGGGGCCCAGTGTGAGCTGTCACTTTGCAATTGGCCTCCCTTTTAGGGACTGTATGCACAGCTTTGTTCCAAGAGAGCACCAAAGTCTAGATCTGAGGTCTGGGACAAGCAATGTCAAGGCAATGTCCCTCCCTTTGTTGGATCCAATACTTCTACAAACTAGTAAGTTCAACTTCCCCAGAATCTATCTGGCTTTGGTGCTGAGAAAGCAGGAACTCCAGCTTCTTATATGAAGCTGAATGTTCATCCAAAATTGCTTCCTTCTTGCTTTGCCATTTGTAGACATGACCCAAGTTGAATGAGTCTTCGTTTTGGGCATAAACACCTTGCATCTACCTCACCCAGCCTCAAGGTCTCTCTGTCTTCCGGTTCCTGAGAAGAACTAAACCACTATGAACTCACCCAGGCCACAAGGATCCCCTTGAAGGTACCCCCCTCCCTGCCACCCCACATCCACCCCATCTGGAAATTACCAAGTCCTTATGGACTTTGCTCTTTATGCTTTCACAAAGAATGCAAGATTCCGCTGTTATTTTGAGAACTGAATAGAAATCCCCGCGTCACCATATCAGGGCGGCTGTTCCACGCCAACTCAGTAATTGCCCCGTTTCTAGTGCCTTTTTTTTTTCTCCTCCACCAAACCAACTTAAGCTGATTACCGCCATCTCAAACAACCTCACTGGGCTCTAGATATATCCATTTAATATGGCCAGGACAAGCAGCCAACTGCTGTTTTCAAAAGACGATCTGACAGATTCTATTCACTTTCAAAGTAGCTCTCCACGGCTGGAATAATTATCTTTCATTTCCCTCATTCTGACACCTTTCAATGATTTGTTGACATCTGAAGAGTTATGGGCAATCTTAGAAGAGGCAGCTGGACTTTCCACCACCCCTGAAGATATAAATACAAAAAAAAAAAAAAAAGATTCCCATACAGCATCTGAAATAACTCTGTTCTTTGCACATGGATACCCAAATCTGCATGTTAATAGGGACACTGTTATCTTTAAATATAACCTCAAAAAAAAAGAAAAGAAAAAGAAAGAGGGATAGTATTCATTTAACTTGTTCACTGCCAGCTCAAGCAAGTGGTACACCTTTCCCTCAAAACCAGGGTTTCCTCGCTTGACCCATAGAAACACAAAAATGCAAATATCCTGAGTTTTCAAACATCCCATGTTTGGTGCAGTCCTCAGTTGAGGGGGAACAGCCGGAGAAACTCAAGTAAAATTGCAAGAGGCCTCCGCTGTTTCATCTGCTGCCAGTGAGGTTTGAAGTGAGCATCACTGGAATAATGTCTATTAATAATTTGCACTTCTATAGCCCTTTCTTGAGCCGGTCTCTGTGCGCCTTCCCATGAACACAGGCCGCGCCTGCAAGGAAGGAGCTTCCTGCTTGTGGGCACAGTGCCCCCAGCTCCTGTCTCAGCACAAAGAGGTACCCCGCCTTTGAAAACAAGGCAGCTAAATGGGGTCGGGGGGGGGGCTTTAAAAAAAAAGATATGTATATATGGGTGTGTATAAAATCCAATTACAAGTCCCATGACAAGTGGGACAAATTGGCAATGTGATATCTTCAGTTTCTTTTCCTTCTGTGTTTTTTTTCTATCTCCCTCATTTCTTCCCCCCCCTCCATACACACACGGAATTTGAGGACTTTAGTCAATAATTTAGTAGTCTATCAAGACAAGTGCCTGGTAGATTTCAGTGACGGTGACTACAGGAAAGGATGCGATGTAACCACAATTGTTGTCAGGGATAATGAAGGTGGAGGCAAGAGCAAAGGGAAACGAAACAGGCAAGCTGCAGTTGGCATCTGATCTGATGACAGCGAGATCCCTTTTCTGGTTGCCTGGAACCCTCTGTGCTGTTTGGGGAAAAGGCAAGGGGGAGCTCGGCAGCGGGGGAAGATTGCGGTGGGTTTATCTTCAGAGTGTGCAAGGGAGTGATGCTGCCTAGGTGGAAGCCTCCAAGGAACCGAGAATACACGCGGACATCTGCTGGTCACTTCTTTTCCCGTATATTCCAGCCACAGTCCCTCGATCAACAGCGCCCCTTACTGGCCAGTGGGATGTAAACCCAGAGGGTTCTGGGGCTTCTCTGATCGCCGTAAGCAATCTGGAAATCGCCAAATCTGTTCCATCTCCCACTGTAGAGTTTTGAACACATGAGGAATAGCAACTCTTGCAATCCTAGCTCAAGGTTCCTAGTCAACCCTCTATCTTGAACTCCAGTCTTGACAAAGTCAGGTTTCTCTGCAAGAGTGTTATCAACAGGGAGCTGCTTCTCCTGAGACCAATAATCACAAATACACTGTGTGTTCCTAGCAGACACAAAGTCGCAAAACCTTTATCAAGATCAAACATCACAGGAGGAGCATCCGTGATCCCTGAGAACAGAATGGATTTGAATTCTAAGTGGTAGAGGCACAGGCTTTACTAAAAAGCAAAGAGGTCAGCTCAGCGCCTGTAGCTCAAGGGGCTAGGGCACCAGCCATCTACACTGGAGCTGCAAGTTCGAATCCAGCCTGTGCCTGCCAAACAACAATGACAACTACAACTGAAAAATAGCTGGGTGTTGTGGCGGGTGTCTGTAGTGGCAGCTACTTGGGAGGCTGAGGCAAGAGAATCGCTTAAGCCCAGGAGTTTGAAGTTGCAGTGAGCTGTGACGCCACAGCACTCTACCCAAGGTGACAGATTGAGATTGTGTCTCAAAAAAAAAGCAAAGAGGTCCTATAAACACGTTTCTGGGGTTCTCCAAAGAAACTCCCCTGATTAAAGTGTACGAGCTTCAGTAGCAATTGCAATGGGTCAGCTGATCACAGGAGTGAAGTCAATGGCTAGCAGCGATGGCCCTGGGCAGGTGGGCAGAGCTGGCCTGGGTTACTTTAGGTGAGGGGCTTGGCACAGAGGGAGATAGAGAGGTTGGGGGAGTTTATTTTGGGTGAGGTGCTTTATTTTGCTTTCTAGATTATGAGGATTCATTCCCCTGGGTAATTTAAAGTTTTTTTAAAGAACCTTGGAATTCCTTGGAGAGAAAGAGCCATCACAAATAAAATAAAGAGGTCACAACACTAGTGATGATAGAGAAGAATGGACAATGCTCTATCTTCATATACTTGGGTTTTTAGCAATTTAGGGAGGCTTCCTCTATATGCCCAGATCTTATTTGGGAGCTTGTTACACATCCGTGCATTTAATGTTTATTGTTAATTCTGACTCCACGCATGTTTAATAAAAAAAAATTTATGGCTTGGCACCTGTGGCTCAAGTGGCTAAGGCGCCAGCCACATACACCTAAGATGGCGGGTTCGAATCCAGCCTGGGCCTGCCAAAACAATGACAGCTGCAACCAAAAAATAGCCAGGCGCTGTGGTGGGCACCTGTGGTCCTAGCTACTTGGGAGGCAGAGGCAGGAGACTCACTTGAGCCCAGGAGATGGAGGTTGCTGTGAGCTGTGATGCCATGGCACTCTACCCAGGGGGACAGCTTGAGGCTCTGTCTGAAAAAAAAAAATTTATAATGTCCACCACCTCTCATTTAGAAAACAGGGGTTAGTCTAGCTGACTGCTCTGAGTCAGGCTTCTTAATTCCTCCCAATGCCATTGTCAATGTATTGAACTACTCAGGAATCAGCAGTGACTTTC
>CAUYQV010137134.1:0-26726 GCA_963574575.1 Galagoides demidoff
CTGTGGTCCCAGCTACTTGGGAGGCAGAGGCAGGAGACTCGCTTGAGCCCAGGAGTTGGAGGTTGCTGTGAGCTGTGATGCCATGGCACTCTACCCAGGGGGATAGCTTGAGGCTCCGTCTCAAAAAAAAAAAAAAAGAGAGATATTGCTGGCTCCGCGCCTATGGCTCAAGAAGCTAAGGCTCCAGCCATGTAAACCTGAGCTGGCAGGTTCAAATCCAGCCTGGGCCTGCCAAACAACAATGAGGGGCTGCAAACTAAAAAATAGCTGGGTGTTATGGTGGGCGCCTATTATCCCAGCTACTTGGGAGGTGGAGGCAGGAGACTCGCTTGAGCCCAGGAGTTGGAGGTTGCTGTGAGCTGTAATGCCCTGTCACTCTACCCAGGGTGATAGCTTGAAGTTCTGTCTCAAAAAAAAAAAAAAGAGATATTGCTGAGCAGTTTTCCAAAGTGGCTGTACCAATTTACACTCCCATCAGTGGTGTGAGTGTCTCCAACACTTGAAATTGCCTGTCTTTTTCATTTCAGCCATTCTGCCAGGTGTACAATAGTGTCATATTGTGGTTTTAATTTGCATTGTCCCAAGGACTAATGTGGTTGAGTACCTTTTCATATTTCTTACTGGCTATTTGGGTATCCTTTTTTGGAAGGAGGCTGTTCACATCTTTTGTCTGGGTAGAGTCTTGACTGAGTAGGCTCACACTCTTAACAGAGCTATAGAGAAGGGCGGCGCCTGTGGCTCAAAGGAGTAGGGCACTGGCCCCATATGCCGGAGGTGGCATGTTCAAGCCCAGCCCTGACCAAAAACTGCAAAAACAATAAAATAAAATAAAATAAACAGAGCTATAAAGGAAAACCTCCACTTGCACGCCACCACCTCCTTTGGGTGCAGCCAGCCAACCTCTGCAATGGGAAGTCCATTGGATTTGGAGATAAACAAACATGGGCTTAAATCCCAATTCTGCTTCTGACCAGCTGTGTGACCCTAGGAAGCTGCTTTGCATCTATTACCCTCAGGTTTCCCTCCGGAAGATGATGGTAATCGTACCTATCTCAAAGAGACCCCAGTAAGTTAATGTTTGTAAATTATCTAGCATATTATTGTCCAGAAAGAAGGGCTTGGAGTTAGTGTGCACTTATGCAATAAACTACTGTAAATACATTTTAAATTATGGTACAGAAGAAATATTTAACTCAGGGCCTCAAGCTATCCTCCTGCCTTGGCCTCCCAAAGTGCTAGGATTACAGATGTGAGCCACCACGCTCCTCCCTTAATGATTATATTAAAAGATGTTTATAACCTATTATTAGAGGAACAACACTAGGTAACAAAGTGGTATGTTTGACATATTCTCCTTTTTATAAAATCAGTGAGAACGAATTAGAAGGAAATACATCTACATGATAATCGTGGTTGTCTCCACAAGACTGGATGACTTTAATTTTCTTCTCTGGGCTTTTCTCAATATTCTGAAATTAAGACCATCCCAAAGAAAAACATCATTATGCTCTATTGGAGAAATAACCCAGGGGACAATCTCCTAACTGCCAGATTTGTTCCATCACACGTAGGCTTTTCTCTCCTGCAATATTTACTGAGCTCTACTTATGTGTCAGGCTCCTTGTGCTAAGTAATTTGCATTTGTGATCATCTATATTTTATAAATGAGGAAAATTAGGCTCAGAGAGATGAAATTATTTTCCCAGGGTCACACAGCTGGTGCACAGGATAGCCAGGATTTAAACCAGGGACAGGTGACCCCTCATCCTCTCACTTCATCACTGAACTGCATCTATTGGGCCTCCTCCCTATGATGGGTGCACCCCCACCTCAACATCTTCCTCCAGGATTGTGGAGTGAAGCAGAGGCAACCATCTGCTGGGAGAAGTCCAGCTCCTAACTGACAGCCTGGAACTCATTATCTCCATTGGTAGAGTGCCTGCCAGTGCTACAGTGTTCCAAATGAGGACACACTGGACCTCTCTCTCCCACCCATATACCCACCTGCTCAGCTGCTAAAAGCCCAAGGAAGCTGACACAGGACTCGAGCAAGCTCAGCGAAGCTTCAAAAATGACTTGGAGCAAGGAGGAAGGGAATACAGCTGGCTTAGAGGCCTCCCCTTCCTTACCCACCCACTACTTAGCTCCACGGCCTGTTTCTGAGAACAAATTGGATTTTTAATATAATAAATCAGGGTGGTATTATGAACACAAAGCTGCTTTGTTTTCTTTATAATTAAACATACATCACAGGGCACTAGGTTTTGGTTTTATCTCCACTGCTACAGATGAATAGAAAAGTCCCCAAGTTGTCCCCAATGGTAACAGGACACAGACTAGAAACCCCCATGGTTCCTTTTTTGAGAAAGCAGTGGAACACAGAGGCCTCACTTTTTTGGTGAGGATACTTTATGGTATGATGTGATCTGTGCATCTCCTGGGTCCCTTGGGCTTTGCCTAAGGGGATGACACTTCTCTTCAAAGAGAGAAATTGAATGATTCTGAGCTCTTTCATCCCAAAATTAATTTTTTTATTTTTGAGATAGAGTCTTACTTTGTCATCCTCAGTAGAGTGTCACGGCATTATAGTTCATAGCAACCTCAAACTCTTGGGCTTAAGTGATTCTCTTACCTCAGCCTCCCAAGTAGCTGGGACTATAGGCACCTGCCACAATGCCTATTTTTTTTTTTTTTCAGAGACAGAGTTTCATTTTTCCTCAGGTTGATCTCTAAATCCTGAGCTTAAGCAATCCACCCTCCTGGGCCTCCCAGAGTGCTAGGATTACAGATGTGAGCCACCATACTCTGCCCCAAAATAAATTAATTTTTTTTCCTAGTTTTTGGCCAGGGCCGGGTTTGAACCTACCACCTCTGGTATATGGGGCTGGTGCCCTACTCCTTGAGCCACAGGCACTGCCCCAATAAATTAATTTTTAAAAATATAGTGACAAGAGAAAAAAATGCCCTTTATCATTCTTAATCTGATTTAAAGCCTCAGAAGACAGTTTGAACGGCAATTTTCAGCTGTTGGGTAAAGTGCACTTCTCTCCTTATGGCATTCCACAACAGCAGGTCAGGCGGACTGAGCACTTGACCTGCGCTAGCTCAGGTGCCCCTTCTGATTGCTCCAGAGGGAAGATTCTGTTGTTGCTTTCATTTTATAGATGAAGCTTACAGAGGTAACACAGTTTATACAGCCCCATCTCACCAGAGAGAAGTAAAGCTGGCCCGACACCATGGCTGTCTGACTCTAGGCTCCCTGGCTGCTCTCTTTGATTGCCTCCCTGACGTACTGGCAAGCAGTCATCAACCTGGAGTTAAGCCTGTGTTTGCTGACTGTGTGTAATACGTTATGACAGACTGTTACCTTGGTGGTGCGCTCACTCTGTCTGTCTCTCGAGATTCATACGTGTATATATATATTTCGTTATTGTTGTTATTTGTTTTGAGATAGAGTCTTACTTTGTCATCCTCAGTAGAGTGTCATGGCATTATAGCTCATAGCAACCTCAAACTCTTGGGCTTAAGTGATTCTCTTGCCTCAGCCTCCCAAGTAGTATATATATATTTCTTATGCTTCCCAGTATTCACATCCCATTATAGCTGCTTGCCCAGTGACTCTGGCCTTGGCCAAGTGATTTGCTTTGCACCAGATCATTAATAAGTAAAGCAAGCAGAGGTCTGATATGTGTTTGTACATTAAGGCTTACCATCTTGAAATAATCTCCCTTGGGGTCCTGAGCTACCATGTAAAGATATGTGGCTACCACTGCTGGAGAGGATTCATAGAGAGAAAGAAATGCTTTGCTAGCATCAGCTGCTCCAGCCACCCCAGTGGACACCAGACATGTGAGGAAGAAGCCATCTGGGATGGTCTAGCCCCAGCAGACACCATATGGAACACAAGAACCACCCTGCTAAGCCTGGCCTCAATTGAAAAATTGTGTCAAGAACTGTCATTTTAAGCCAGTAAGTTTTGGGATGCTTTGTTATATAACAATAGATAACTCTGGCTTGGTGCCTGTGGCTCAAGCGGCTAAGGTGCCAGCCACATACACCTAAGCTGGCGGGTTCAAATCTAGCCTGGGCCCGCCAAACAACAATGATGGCTGCAACCAAGAAATACCTGGGCGTTGTGGCAGGCGCCTGTGGTCCCAGCTACTTGGGAGGCTGAGGCAGGAGACTCGCCTAAGCCCAGGAGTTGGAGATTGCTGTGAGCTGCATGATGCCACAGCACTGTACCAAGGGTAATAAAGTGAAACTCTGTCTCTACAAAAAAAAAAAAAAAAAAAAATCCCATAAACATTCTAAATTGAATCCCCATAGGCAATCTTCAGACTTGATCTTTATCATTCATTTTCTTTCTTTCTTTTTTTTTTTGTTTTGAAAAGTAAATTTAATTTTGATTAATGTGAGGGTACAAACAACCAGGTCAAAATATTTGATTTTGTTAGGCAGAGTCCCTATTGTGGTTATGTCCTACACATAAAAGGTATGCCAAACACCCCTACCCCATGCCCATTCAGTGAGAGCACCCCGACCCCTCTCTCTGCTCCTCCCTCATTACCCCTCCCTCCAGAAAAATCATTTTTAACGTGAGCTTTTGCTTGGGCTAGGTCAATAACATATTTAATAACTATTTTCTCTTACAAGGCCCTTCAGAGCCTTATGTGTCACTCTGGGAGATGGGTGCTACCCAGAGAATAAGACCAGCCAAGGGTAGGGAGAATTGGTCTATATGAAAATCAGATTAAAATAGAGTGTTTTCCCAGGAAAAGCAACCTGGGAATGCTTTTCCCAGGAGGGAAACATTTTTTACCATCTGAGCCCATTGGTGGTTGTTCCGTTCTCCTCATGGAACTGAGGTGACCAGGCAGAACTGGGTGGTGCTGGACCCATCTGGTGAGATTTCACACTCGCACTACCAGCCCAAGGTGCAGGTTCCTCTGGACAGTTAATAGAGCTAATAACATTCTGCTCTTACTTTCTATTTCCCAGGTGGAAGCCTGACATCTCAGGAATTTCTAGGCCTTACACAGTTGGTATTTCTAGGAATTTTTAAAAAACATCTAGCAGCACTTACCCCCAGGCATGCTGGATGTGTTTCTGATGTTTGATTTCTTTTGTAGAATCATACACCTTCTGGCAGAGGGAAGGCAGGACCTCAGGTAGAGGGCAAAAGTCATCACGTAATCCTTGAAGGGGCTGCAGAGAATCTGGGTGAGGGGAAACAGGGGAAACAAAGTAGAGAATACATCCTTCAGGGGAACAAAGTAGAGAGTACATCATTCCTGCAGGCAGAAGATGCAACAGCAGACACCACCTCCTGGGCCTGCCCTGTGGTGGGTGGTGTTTGGAGCAAGTTCTCCCCTATTCCCATCTCAGTTTCTAATGAGAAATTCCAAACACTTTCGACCTTTGCTTCTGCCCTTCCCTGGCCTGGAATCTCCTTCTCCACTCCCCAAAGGCCTTTCCATTCCTCAGAACCCTCTCAGGATCTTCTGCCTCGGCAGCAGCCTATATGCTCATATCCTAGAAGGCTTCTTGGCCTGGAATCACAGAGGCTAGTATTTTACTTGACTCTGAGCTCCTTTCTCTGTGCAGTGCTTCCAAGGCAGAGACACATCTTAGACTTCTTCCACAGGCATCTAAGAGCATCTAAGAACATAGTGCATATCAAAAACACTTAACAATTGAATTCACCTTCTGGAACCGGTCGTCCCTTAAATCGACATCCAACATACCCATGGACCATGGGAACAGCTTTCAACTGACCCACATGTCTGACTTGAAATTGGGTTCAACTTCATTACACCATGATGGCCTTAAGTAACTTATTCTCCAATACATAAGCAAATTAATTCTAATAAATACCACTGGTGCCAAGTCCTATAGTCTTCCTAGATTTTAAAGACCTCTGTTTCTCTCTCTTATCCCCATCATTAAAATAAAAAATAAAATTAAACCCCCCCCTTTATATATTCCACAATTCCTCAGTTCTCTAGGAGATAAAATTATCTTGCTCATTCTTTTATTATTTTCCAGTTACTCTTCCAACCCTCTCAGAGGCTTAGATCTAATAATCATGGCAGGAGTAAGGGGACTTTATACTTTTTTTTTTTTTACAGGAGACCTGCTGTTTCTACACCAAGTCTGGTCTGGTCCAAGAGAGCATTACCCAGCTTCAAGAACAAGCTAACCACCTGTGATCTTAGAATGAGGGATCCTGGTTTAACAGCCCATGGGGACACTGGATCTTACCCTTCTTGGGCCACCTCACTGCAATCCTCCTATTATTACCATTGCCCTTTGTATCATCCAATTCCTGTCCTCATTTATTCAAGACAGGGTAGGAAAAGTATCCGCCGCAGTTGCCACCCAATTTCTGCTACTCCCCAAACCCTCTCCCAATATACCCCAAAACTGTGCAGCCATACCAACACCTGACTCAAACCCCCAGAGGATGACTATGACCCTGTTCAGCCAGAAACTATTTCAGGAGACTGACTGTTGTCCCCATCACTTCTTTTAACAAGAGTCAGAAATGTTGGGGACGCCTAATGTGACCACATGTGAACTCTTTCCCCCTCTTCTTCTTCATTCTCCTCCCCCTCCTCCTCTTTCTTTCCTCCTAAGACAAAGGACACAGAGGACCTAGTTAGCCCCATCCCTGAAGTTTGTGCCAAAGGACCCTAACTTACCAGCCCCCTGTGGAATTTGCCCACTAGGGCCCCATATGCAAGGGATCTCTAACTACACCCAAGCGCAGAAACCTCTTTGCACTGCCCAGTTGGGTCACTCTCCCTTTCAATAAACCTGGCCTGAACATCTCTGGTCTGGCCACTGCTTACACCTTTCAGGGACTACAGGTGCATGCCTCTGAGCCTGGCTGAATATGAGTGTGTGTTTAATCACAATTAAAAGCTTAAAAACATTATTCTAAAAGAGAGATGGTCTCAAAACTCTAAGAAATTACACTCAGAAAGGAGTTCGATAAGTTGACTTCCTAAATTCTAGAAAAAGAGGTATTACTATGTCAGCAAAATCCAGGGCTAGATACGCACATTGTGTTGGCCTCTAAGGCATAGCCCATGTCTTATATACCCAGATACACCTAGTGTCTAGTGCAGTGGCACAAAAGCTGGAGTTCAGTGAGCACTGGTTGAAGGTCTAGCTGACTGCAGAATGGTTAGCAGCACGATTCAAGGACAGTCTCCATAGTGAGGGTTCTGGACAGGCCTGAGTTTCCATAGCTCTTTCAACCTAAAGAACCAAATGGGACGCCAAACCACCAATTTATGTTTTCAATTCTAATGTCATAGACAGAAAAATCATGTAAACCCCAAGGTGATTTTAATGAAGAATTTGAGATTACATAAAATCTCTAACAAATACAACAAAAAGAATATTGCCAGCTAGGCGCCTATGGCTCAACCGGCTAAGGCACCAGCCACATACAACTGAGCTGGTGGGTTCGAATCCAGCCTGGATCTGCCAAACAACAATGATGGCTGCAACCAAAAAATAGCCGGGCGTTGTAGTGGGCACCTGTGGTCCCAGCTACTTGGGAGGCTGAGGCAGGAGAATCGCTTGAGTCTAGGAGTTGGAGGTTGCTGCGAGCTGTGATGCCACGGCACTCTACCCAGGATGACAGCTTGAGGTTCTGTCTTAAAAAAAAAAAAAGAATATTGCCTTGGAAAGGGGAGAGATGTATTAAGAGCTGCCTTAATAGCTGCAGGAACAAAGTGCCGCGGGCACACAGAAGAGAGGACAGTTAGTCCTGCTGGGCTGGGCTGGGGGGCCAGGAGGGGTCAGGTGAGGTTGGATTCCACACCACCAATTGGAGGACTCTGAGGCTTAAAGCAGCTGCTTTGGCAGGTCAATCCCACGCTTGGCTGCTGGACCGAGAAAGCCCTCCTGGGCCTGGGAGACATGACTCCTTGGCTGAGCAGCTGGGCTAAGGTTCTGGATGTCTGTGATCCCCTGGTGTCGCTGCAAAGGACTTAGCACTTTTGACTGGCACTCAGCAAAGACTGAAGAGAGAACCATTCCATAAGCCCATGGTAAACAGAGGCCAGACCCTTCTGATACCTATAGATATCAGAGTTTATCGTTTCATATCTGGAGAGAAGAGTTTACTCAAACCCACTGAAATAAGAGACCCTACAGCACTTGGTAGCACCCACCCCCACCTATTACTACTTTATAAGGTAACAGGTACAAGCTGGGTGCTGTTTTGCAAATAAACTAAAGCATAAGACCAAAGTCTGAGGGGTGTCTGCCTTCCCTTTCCTTTGTTTATCTGTTGTTTTAATGTAAATGTAAGTGGATTCTAGGTTGCTTTCCTGGCCTGGAGATAAATGAGTGTAGCCAGAAACCCTTCCCTGAAATGGCCACTGGGAATTTGCCAGGCACCCAAATGTTGCCCTCCATGCGTGCTGGAAGGGAAAGAAGGCTGAGGACCCCTACCATAAGCAGTCATCCCTTTCGAAGGCAAGAGTCAAATAGAGCATGAATTGGCTTCTATAAAACAAAAAACTAGCTTCAATATACCTACTGGAGAATGCCCACACATCACAAATGATAGCAACTATGGCCACATATGGGTAGCCACTATGAAAGTACAATTAGGCTCTGTTTAAAGAAATAAAACGTTACCATAAAATAGAGTCATTTGTTATAGTTCTGAGGATTTCAGTCGCTTACGGGTTTTTTCATTCATTTGAGAAGTTATTGAGTTGGTCACTGCAGTGCAGGGCTCACTGAGCGTGCAGAGGAGGGGGAGACAGAGGTCTCCTCCAGGCCTCCCCCCACCTGCTCAGGTCAAAGCTCTGAGCTAACCCCACTTATTTCTCAGGGAGGACACAGACTGCCCCTCTTCTCCTCTGTGCTAATTACTGGGCCACTGAGGGCACTGAGGAAGCTGGAGAGGAGGTGACCTCAGTGTGTGCTCTGAAATGGAGTGGGTGTTTGGGGTCCAGTGTGCGCATTCACTAACCATAAAATGGGCTGGTGTTACACAGTTGACACTCCGCATTCCCCTTCCTCTTCAGCAGGCATCATGGTAAGGAGGAGACCTGGGGCAGACTGTCTGCATTCCACATCTGCCTCTACACTTAGGAGGCAATCAGTAACCCCTCTAGGCCTATTTTCTCATCTGTAAAATGAAACTAATAACAACATGTATCTCTGGCCAGGTGCAGTGGCTCACGCCTCTAATACTAGCATGCTGGGAGGCCAAGGCTGGTGGATTACTTGAGCTCACAGTCTGTGCAACAGTCTGAGCAAGACCCTATCTCTACTAAAAATAGAAAAACTAGCCAGACTTTGGGCCAGGGGTCTGTAGTCCCAGCTACTCAGGAGACTGAGGCAAGAGGATCATTTGAGTCCAGGAGTCTGAGGTTGCTGGGAGCTATGAGGCCACAGCTCTCTATCCCAGGAAGACAGAGTGAGATTCTGTCTCAAAATTTTAAAAGTAAATAAAAAAATATGACATGTACCTCTGAACACATAGGGGAAAAACCCACCTCAGTTTCTCCTGTACTCTCACTCAGTCACACAGATGATTTCGGTGACCTGTGGTCCCTGAGAAATCTGTGGGGACTTCTCCCCACCAGCAATCAATCTGTTTTGCAGGGACACCAGCAAAACAATTCAGCTCCAATTGTCCTCCAATTCAGCTCTGATCCTACCTACCTGGAAACAGTGTCAGGTCCCACAGAGTGAGGGCTCAGTCCCAGCAGACTGCCCCCCGACTCCTGATGCCAGTCACAAGCCCCAGGCTGTGGCCTGCACTTACCATAGACCAGCTATGAATCAGGAATCCCAGAGACTCCCTACTCAGGTTTTACTAATTTGTTAGAGTGGCTCACAGAATTCAGGGAAACACATTGACCAGTTTATTATAAAGGATATTATAAAGGACACAGATTGGCCCAGGTGTGTTGGCTCACGCCTATAATCTAAGCATGCTGCGAGGCCAAGGCAGGTGGATTGCTTGAGCTCAGAAGTTCCACACCAGCTTGAGCAAGAGGGAGACCTTGTCTGTACTAAAAATAGAAAAGCTTGCTCAGGGTTGTGGTGGGTGCCTGTAGTCCAAGCTACTTGGGAGACTGAGATAAGAAGATCACTTAAGTAAAGAATTTGAGGTTGCTGTGAGCTATGATGCCACAGTACTCTAGCCTGGGTGACAGAGTGAGACTCTGTATCAAAAAAAAAAAAAAAGAAGGAAGGAAGGAAAAAAAAAAAAGAAAAAAGAAAAAATAGCAGAAGAGGGCAGTACCTGTGGCTCAAAGGAGTAGGGCGCTGGCCCCATATGCCGGAGGTGGCAGGTTCTAACCCAGCCCCAGCCAAAACCTGCAAAAGAAAGAAAGAAAGAAATAGCAGACGAGAGGGGGAAAAAGGCACAGATGAGGAGATCTGTAGGGTGCAGTATGGGAGAAGGGGTGTCAGCCCAGGTATGTCAACCATGCCCTGCTAGGTATGTCACCACCCTCCAGGAACCTCCACATGGTCAGTTGTCCAAACACAGCCCTTTGTGGGTTTTATGGAGGCTTCATTGCCTACGCATGGTTGATTGCATCACTGGCCATAGGTGATCAACTCAATCTTTAGCCCCTCTTCCCTCCTTAGAGGTGGGGGTGCTGAAAGGCCTAATCTTTCATTCCTACCTTGGTCTTTCTGGTGACCAGCCCCATCCTGAAGCTCTAAGGGTTGCCAGCACCTGTCTTCTCACCAGCACACAAAAAGACACGTATCACTTTGGAGATTCCAACGATTTTAGAAGTTACATGCCAGGAAACCTGACGGAGACTAAATGTGTATCGCACAATACCTCGTACCACCAGGTTAAATTAGTGAACACCCATAAGGTTCTTAGGACACTTCCCAGCCCGGTCACAGCTAGCTCTAATGGAGTGATGTCCACGTGTGTTCCTCTTTGCCCAGTGAGTTGCACCAGGAGGTAGACTTTAAACACACAATTAACCATTGTGTCTGTCTTCTGGGGAAAGACAGAAAAATAGTTAACTATAACATCACCTGCCTAGCACTCCTAGGTCACAGGGACTGGGGACAGAGGGGAAGGGGCTGGGTCTATAAGGAAAGTATGAATTAGATTAGCAAAAGGTGGGGAGGGGAAAGGCCCTGGAGGCCCAGGGGACAGTGTGAGCACCAGCAGAGAGGCATATGGAGGGACACAACTTTCCACATGGCTAAAGCCTATGATACCAGGTTGGGGGCGGAAGGAGCAGAGGCCACTCATGGGGAGTCTCCTGCAGGTCAAAGAATGTAGATTTATTCCAGAGCAATCGGCAGTCATCAAAGCTTTTCAGCAGTAGAGTGATTTGTGATACTTGCCTCTTATAAAGGTCATTCAGGCTGCAGGTGGGGACAGACAACAGGACAACCAAAGTGAGACGTTGGCAGAGGACAGGGGAGCCTAGGCCAGACTCAGAAGCATGTAGAAAGTCTCCCTCCAGGGCAGTGCCTGTGGCTCAGTGAGTAGGCCGACGGCCCTGGTGGCGGGTTCAAACCCGACCCAGGCCAAACTGCAACAAAATAGCCTGGCCTTGCGGCGGGCGCCTGTAGTCCTAGCTACTCAGGAGGCTGAGGCAAGAGAATCGCCTAAGCCCAGGAGTTGGAGGTTGCTGTGAGCTGTGACGCCACAGCACTCTACCAAGGGCAATAAAGTGAGACTCTGTCTCAAAAAAAATAAAATAAAGTCTCCCTCCAGGGAAAAAAACCTCACAGGGGAAAGGCTGCCCCCTCTTCATGTGTCCTGTAAGACCAGCCAATGCTCAGCACACTCTGGGGGCAGCCAGGGTCATTCCTGTGATACAAGGCAGCACACACACATGCACAAGCATGTGTACACACACACAGAAGATGTTCCTTATCTCCTTTCATTTCCATAAAGATGAGGCCTTTTATCTGTTCTACTCACTGCTGTATCTCCAGCACCCACAATGCCTGGCACATGAAGGCACCCAGTAAATGTTCACTACTGGGGCACTATTGTGGCCTGCACAAAGGCATCTGAGATGGAGCAGCCAGGGAGGGAGGAGGGAGATCACATGGTTCAGAAGCTGAGGGAAGTTAGTGTCTGAAGGAGGAATTTGTGACCCATAGACACCAAGGAAGATAAAGGCCTCCAAGCACCCCCAGACTCTGCAACTCCTGCTTTCTCTCCTGTCCTACCCAATAAAGCCATCACAGCTCTGCCAGCCAACAGGCACAGGGAGAACTTTACGTAGGGCTGTATTTAGGACCTTTGGGGTACAAATAAAATGACAGAAGAAACAACTTCCATAAAGCTCACAGAGTAGTCAAGAAGATAATATAATTTACAAAAATAAACAATTTGCAGTGTTACAAAGTTCCATTTTTGGTTTCTGTAGATGTCTCCTGGATCATTTCCCCAGAGTCCCACAACATGATAATGGAAGAACAAAACGAGTAGGTGTGCAGACCTTGTCTCTACTCATTAATTTCTGTGGTGGGAGTTGCTCAGTGTTTGCCAAGGGAGATGCTGGTGGTAGCCTAAATACAACTGCACATTTGCAAAATAAATGCTGCTGTAAAGAAGGAAGCATCCTAGCTGTAGCAACATTTTATTTAAAATTTTTTTATTATAATACAGAGACAAAAGATTGGGGAAACACTGGCAGTCATTATCAGAATAATTAGTGATTAACAATAATGACACTGGCAGCCATTATTAGAATAATTAGTGATTATTTCATAGGTCAAATACGCACCCTCTCAGCAAGGAGACGATTGTTAACAAAACAAATATTTTCAAATGAAGCAAAGGGTCTCTTCTCTTTCCTCTTCCTAAACAATTCAGTCCTAAAGTCATGATATGGGGCAGAGTGAGACAGAAGTCCATGGTGGGGAGGAAGGGTAGGAAGCCGTTGTGGCCCAAAGCAGGATGGCAGAGTCCAAGTGGGGTGAGTAGCATGTCCTTAGGGGGTGCCAAAGCCACAAGAGGTGAGGAGCATGTCCATGTATTGGGGAATGCTGGCCTGGAATGACCTGGAGTTGAGAGAGAGTGTCCAAGTGGAGTGAGGAGGGCAGCTATGGTGGTGGAGGTAGAGATGGGTGAGGGTGTATACTCGTGATCAATCAAATACATAATTATATTAAGGCCAAGAGAACCTACATGTATCACTGTTGGATAAGGGAGTTACAGCTATGGAAGAAAACTAGAATAAACCCTGTGGTTGAGGATTATATCCTCAATATACACAATGAACTGGCAGTGCCTGTAGCTCAAAGGAGTAGGGTGCCTGCCCCATATGCTGGAGGTGGTAGGTTCAAACCCAGCCCTGGCCAAAACAAAAAACAATAAAACTACAAAATGAATTAAAAACTACATAAATGTGTGTGTGTTTGTAGGAAACACATCATCTAGCTCTGTCTGGAAGCAGCAATCCTTCAACAGGACTGAGTACATCAACTACCCAGGTCTTGGATTCTAAATGCCATTTTCTCCCAGGCGCACTGGCTCACGCCTGTAATCCCAGCACTCTGGGAGGCTGAGGCAGATGGATTGCTTGAGCTCAGGAGTTCCAGAGCAGGCTGAACAAGAGCGAGACCCTGTCTCTACTAAAAAATAGAAAAACTGAGGCAGGAGGATTGCTTGATCCCAGGAGTTCAAGGTTGTGCTGTGAGCTATGATGATGCCATGGCACTGTACCCAGGAAGACAGAGTGAGACTCTATCTCAATAAATAAATAAATAAATAAATAAATCCCATTTTCTATTCAAATAAATCAAGACTCCTTGGAGAAATAGTTGATTCCATGGCGGGGGCAAGGAGAATGTAAGATGAGCCTAGAACATCATGTGACAGAAAGTGAAGATATCTTCAAGGAATGATGGGGGGACCCAGAAGAGACACAGATTGAACAGGCTTTCTCTGGTCACTCAGGGAAATTTTGATCTTTAAAATAAATAATGATAGGAACAGATTATAATTCACTAATAGAGGAATCCCTAAGTCTCTAAAGATATAAAAATAACTAATTTTAGGGCGGCACCTGTGGCTCAGTGAGTAGGGCACTGGCCCCATGTACTGAGGGTGGTGGGTTCGAACCCGACCCCAGCCAAACTGCAACAAAAATATAGCCAAGTGTTGTGGTGGGTGCCTGTAGTCCCAGCTATTTGGGAGGCTGAGGCAAGAGAATTGCCTAAGCCCAAGAGCTGGAGGTTGCTGTGAGCTATGATGCCACAGCCCTCTACCAAGGGTGACAGGGTGAGACTCTTTCTCTAAAAAAAACAAACTAATTTTTTAGTCAATGAAGAATAAGATACAAAAAGAGATTTTCTTTTGTACTATCCTTATTTTTGTCATGTTGTGATTGGCTCAAAATTTTAAAAAATGATAAGAAATAAGCTATGTGAAAATTAAATTGTATTAAATAAAATGTGGAATATACACACAGGAGATATGAAAAGGAAGGAAATTCTGACATGCTACAATGTGGATGAACCTTGAGGGCATTGTTAACTGAAATAAGTCGGACACAAGGGGCAAATACTGTCCACTCCACTTATGTGAGGTGCCCAGAGCGTTCACACTCATAGCGACTGAAAGTAGAATGGTGGCTGCTGGGGCTGTGTGGAGGAGGGAATGGGCACGGTTGATGGGCACAGACCTTCAGTTTTACAAGATGAAAAGAGCTCTGAAGACGGATGGATGATGGTGATGGTTGTACAGCTATGTAAATGTACTTAACACCACTGAACTGGATACTTAAAAGTGATTAATTATGGTTAATTTTGTTATATATGTTTCACTATAAAAATTTTTCAACTTAAATTTTTAAAAAGCAAGTTGTGTGGCTGGGCATGGTACGGTGACACATGCCTATAATCCTAACACTTTGGAAGGCCTAAGTGGAAGGATCGCTTAAGGCCAGAAGTTGGAAACCAGCCTTGGCAATAGCAAGATCTTGTTTCTATGAAAAAATAAAAAATTAGCTGGATGTGGTGGTTCCCACCTGTAGTCCAAGCTACTGAGAAGGCTGAGGCAGGAGGATCGTGTGAGCCCAGGAATTGGAGGTTGCGGCAAGAGTTATGATGACACTATTGTACTCTAGCTGGGCAACGGAGCAAGACCCTGTAAATTGTGACTAAGAAACATTCACATTAAATGTAAAATTTCAAATCATTGGTGTGAAAAGCAACAAACACCAGCTATCAAATATTCTCTAACCTCAGAGTTCCTGTTGCAAGGCTGTAGAGAGGAGCTTATCTTGGGCACAGAAGGTTCTTGTGTGTACGCTTCATATGGGCCAAACATCAGCTTTATGATTCTTTGAAAATTTGGGAATAACTCTCTCTGCCCAGCATGACTATGAGTGTCCATTCTTAGAGAGTTATAGAATCCTTGAGAGCCTCATTCTTCAAAGCAAATCTGTTTTTAGTTAGCAAAATAAAGCAACCCAACAAAGTGGCAAAACTCCAGGTATGACTGCTGTGGGCAAGAAAGGCCAGCCCTTCTGTTTTCACAGTTTGTTTGGCGTAAAACTAGAGCACATGTGTTTGCTTATTTAATATAGAGTTTCTGCAACAGCTCTGTCAGGCCGAATTCTTGTAACCATGAAACATGACCCACAAAGTCCACATGTAGGTTGAGTGTATGATGCTGCCAGCAATAAATGCTGAGTCATATGGTCCCATGGGCAAGTCCCTGGGAGATAAGCCAGGTAGTTGCTTTAATGATGTCTCACTATCCTTGCACTGCACAGTTCAACCAATGGCACGACCGACAAGCCTTCTTCAAGGGCACCTTCAGCAGCACTCTGTGCATCTCCACCACTGGGAAAGAGCTTGTCAGAGTGGTAATGCCTGGAAACACAGAAAACATGCTGAACTAAACAGCAAAGGGTCCCAACTCTTTGGGCCTCCGTTTCTTGATGTCAAATGCCACACATGCAAGATAGACGTTTCATTAGCACCTTCCAGTTCTGTCATCGCTATCATCTGTGACTACTCAAGCAATTATTCCTGCGTCGATGATTCTATTAATCATTAAGTTTTGGTTTTCAAAAAAGATTCCTTTGTTGAGGAGGTGTGTATGTTTAATTGAGAATAAAATTAACTTCAGCTGGCTACTGCTTAGAATTACTGGTCTCCAAATTATATATTTAGTCTAGAATTACATTTGCACTGCCCTGAAGAAGTATGCCACTTGACAGCATAAGCATGTGGAAACAAATATACACAACAGAGCCCTACTACAGAAATGGGTATTGTGGGACAGATAGAACAGATGCCCTTTAAACTTGATCTTTACAAGCTACATCTTAATAGAGTAGGTAGGTTTAAAGCGGGTGTGTGTATAGTAGTTAGATTTAAAGGGTGTGTGTGTATAGTAAGTTATACTCCGGAAGACATATAACTGGTCTAAATCCAAATAAAAATGAGTGAAGCCTGACTAGGTTCATTTATATTCATCTATCAACAGCCATGCAAAGCTGGTTATGTAAGTGCTGTGGGATGGCTCCAGTAATTGTTTCCAAGGGTCTTTCAGTCCATTTGGGCTGCATCCAAAAACAGTTAAGGTTGGCCCTCACTCTGCACTGCCTGAGGCTTCACAAACTGCAAACCGCCATCTCAGATGTGACTATGCTTATCTCACGTGGCTTTTGGGGTTAGATCCTCTGACAAATCATTTCATGAGTATTCCCGAGCATCAGATGTTTGGGATTCAGTCCCTAACCCACAAATTCTTTACTACCTATTGTATAAAACCAGCAAAACAGTTCCATGTCCAGACAGGATGGGAACGTGTGCTCCCAACTGTGGGGACAGGAATGCTGGCAGTGTTAGTTTTGAGGTCACTGTTAGCTGAAATGATCACTGTGCTGGGCAAAAGCAAACTTCCTTAAGTGAGTTTCCTTGGAGGACTCAGAGAGAAAGTTCACAGGTACCCCCGGAGGGAGGGTGCACCACTGGGGACCTCGGACGATCACAGTGAGACAGAGAGAATCCTCTCAATTAGTCTAAATCTGGGGGCCATTTCTCCTAGCCAGGCAGCTGACAGGCCTGGGGAGGCGGCGTCCCTGGACTCTCCCTAGCAGCTCTTGGTGCATTTCCAGGGAACGGCTTGGCAGCCCTGTGCTGGGCCGCGTGCTCCATCTATTTCTATGGTACCTATCACCATGGTACCTACTTGTTCTGAAAAACACAGCTAAAAACAGAACATAAAGAAAAGGGGCGCAATCTACTTGCCTGCAGTTACCTTCTCCTGCAGCTGCTGCTACACCTTATGATTCCTCTGGGGGCTTTTGCCATTCTGATTTTCCGTGTTTTTGTTGTGTATGACCTTAAAAAATAAGAGGCTTACTATCTACTCAGCATCATCTTGGGGATGATGCAGCCTAAGGCTTCAAAAAGTTCCCACTCAACCATCCTCCAGAGGACGATGCACACAGGCAATGGCTTATTCCAGCACTTGTTCAGGGCCTCCTATCAGGTATCTTGTTCTTCTGGGTAGATACCTAGTAATGGGATTGCAGGGTCAAATGGAAGGTCTGCATTTAGATCTTTGAGGATTCTCCATACTTCTCTCCAAAAGGGCTATATTAGTTTCCAATCCCACCAGCAGTTAGGATTGTTACCTTTTCTCCACATCCACTCCAGCATCTGGTGTTTTGGGACTTTGTGATGTGGGCTAAGATTTCTGGGGTTAGGTGATATCTTAGAGTGGTTTTGATTTGCATTTCTCTGATGATTAAAGATGATGAACATTTTTTCATGCGTTTCTTGGCCATTCATCTGTCATCCTTAGAGAAGTTTCTGTTCAAATCACTTTCCCACTTATAAAGAGGGTTGTTTGCATTTTTCTTATTGTTTGAGTTCTCTATAGATTCTAGTTATCAGGCCTTTCTCAGATCCATAATATGCAAAAATCTTCTCCCGTTCTGAGGGCTGTCTGTTTGCCTTGTGTGGTACTCTTAGCTTTTTAGCTTGATCAAGTCCCAGTTACTTATTTTTGGTGTTGGTGCAATTGCTAGAGGGTCTTCCTCATAAATTATTTTCCCAGACCAATATCTTTAAGTGTTTTCCCCACACTCTTCTAGAATTTTTATTGCTTCATGTCTTAAATTTAAAATTTTATCCCATAAGAATCAATTTTCGTCAATGGTATGAAGTGTGGGTCCAGTTTCAGTCTTCTGCATGTGGATAACCAGTTCTCTCAGCACCATTTGTTAAATAGGGATTCTTTTCCCCATTGCACGTTTTTGTTAGACTTATGAAAGATTAAATGATAATATGTGGCTAGGTTCATCTCTAGATTCTCTATCCTATTCCATAGGTCTGTGTCTCTGTTTTTGTGCCATATAAAATAACATTTTTGTTTATTTTTATTTATAATTTTTTTGAGTGTGATACTTCTTGAAGCAATCCCCAGGATGAAGTTCAGGCTTCCTCTTACATGTCTTACAGCAGAAAATGGTTTCTTCCCTTCCACCTTTGTCATTTCTCTGCTCCAAACCTTACAATCCTTTGTTGATTTTTTTTTTTCATTTTTCATTATAAAACACACATTCCTATGTAGCCTTTCTTCGGTGTCAAAAGATGATGGTCTTCTTCTCTTTCTTTAATTTCTGTTCCTCACATTGCTCACAAGCTGAGTGTTGAAATTTCTTTCTTTCTTTTTTTTTTTTTAAACAGAGTCTCACTCAGTTGCCCTAGGGTTGAGTGCCGCAGTGTCATAGCTCACAGAAACCTCAGTTTCTTGGGCTCAAGAGATCTCAATGAGATCTCTTGTCTCAGCCATTAGAGGTGTCTGCTGCAATGCCTGGCTAGCTTTTCTGTTTTAGTTTTTCTACTTCTATTTCCTATGGGGTCTCCCTTTGCTCAGGCTGCTCTAGAACTCCAGAGCTCAGGCAATCCACCTGCCTCAGCCTCCCAGAGTGCTAAACTTACAGGTGTGAGCCACCATGCCTGGCCTGAGAGATGAAATTTCTCTCATGAGAAAGGTGTGTCTGCACTTTTTCTCCAGCAAGCCAGCAAGCAAATAACAACAACAATAAACCATGTCTGATGTCTTCCAAAATAAGATTAGAAAGCTTTAAAAGGAAAAAATGCAGAAAAAGCCTACAGCCCAGAATCAGCACATAGTGGACTCTCAGCAATTGTGGGCTCCCTTCTTTTCTAACCCCCACACTGTACATTTTAAGGCAAAGTAAATACCCCATTTAATGAATAAAAGATTGGCCTTTATAATAGGAGGAAGCAGGCCCATTTCCTGAATTTGCTAGTAATCTAGATGAATGCAGCACCAAAACTCCCAGGCTCACACTGAAGAAGGAGAAATAAATCTTTTACTTCTTTTTTTGTTCTTATTTTGACCACTTTAATTCAGATTTTTTTCAGTAATAATTCCTACACTTTCATACGAAGGATAAAAAAAACATAAACTTCTTAATGATCCTGAGGAAGCAGCAGGCAGCTGCAGAAGAACTCCTCCTCCAAAGATAAGAGCAAACTTTATACTGAGCTAAAATAATCTTGGGGGGGGGGGAGAAACAACTATGTAACAGATCACAGCACCCTGGTTTCTTAAGAAATATAATCATTAACTCTTTGTCCCCTTTGTTATAACTGTAACTATGTAGCTGATACTGAGCAGAAGAAATAAAAGAGTTTGAGGCACCTGAGTTCTCGCCAGCAATTAAAGGTTCCTTCCTCTATATTTTTGGTGTGTCTGTTTTAATTTCCTGTTTTCCTGCAACATTTCTGGTTCCTGGACCAGGAAAATGAGCAGGTGGATTGGGACTTAGAGACGTAGGGGGCTTCCCCCTCCTTGTGTATAGCACCCCTTGATGGTACTCCCTCAGCACCCTGACTGACGCTGTTCCCATAGAGCGCCCATGCAGATTACATGGAGGGGGACCTTGGCAGAGAGCAGGGAGGTCCTCTGCAGCAGCAGCTCACCAACAGAGGAACAAACATACAGGGAAGTGCACGTCCAGACTTAGGTAAGGTGAACTGGATTAAAAGGGAGTATAATACTAGGAAAGCCCACTCCAGAGAGTGGAAGAGGAGTCTGATCACCTCCTTGAGGCAGGAGCCTCAGTACAAAGGAATTGAGGGAAGGGAATTGACCTCCATGAGGCAGGGGGTCTCATAATAAGAGGGGAAGACTGACCTCCCTCAGGCAGGGGGCCTCAGTAAGAGGGGCAAAGAAAAACAGGAGGAGGCAAGGAGTCTCCACAAGGTAAAGGGACTGGGAGGAATTGTTCAGCCTTTTGAGTAAGTGGTGTGTGAAAGAGTGAGTGACTGTTTGTATAGCTCCAGGACTACAGTTAGAGTTATGGAGCTCAACCGGGCCCTAATCTACAGTTCCGTGGAGACATCTCAAGGCATAATGGTGACTTGCTGTCTTGTATGGGTGCACCTTAGCTAAGATGCTCCTTAAAGCCTCATGAGAGGTGTGGCCAGGTGAGTGCCTGAGAGATCCTCAAACCCTCCTTCCCCCTTTGTTTGACTGGGCAGCAGGGATGGGTTCTGTGCCTTCTAAGGAAACTCCCCCAGGGTTAATGGTTCACAATTTTAACAAAGGCTTTGTAGGGGACTATGGAGTTATTATGACCCCTAGAAGGTTGAGAAAGCTTTGTGAGCTGGAATGGCATCCTTTGGAGTAGGCTGGCCATCAGAAGGGAGATGTAAGTCTAGTCAAGGAGGTATAGAGACTAGTGACCGGCAAGCCTGGACACCCTGCTCAGTTCCCACACGCAGACACTTAGCTGACACTAGTGTTAGAGCCACCCTGGTGGCTGAACGGACAGGCGGCAATTGCAATGGTAGCTAAAGCAGAAAAACAAGATTAAAAGACCTGGTGAAAAATTAAAAGGCCAAGTACTAATAAATCCTAATCCAGAAGGCCTACCTGAAATACAAATAAGGCTATAACATTTACTGACAAGGGAACCTGTCAACCTTTCCTGCACAAGAGTTCCAGTAGACCTTACTGCAATACATAGATGATTTACTATTAAGCCATGAGACTAGAAAAGACTAATATATTAGTACCCAAGGAACTAATATATTCTTCAAACATTTAGAGAACTGTGGATATAAAATTTCCTGAAAGAAAGCAGATGATTTGTAACCTGCCTATTCCCAAGGCCAGGCCACAGTTGCAAGAATTTTTAGGGGTAGCTGGCTACTGTCACCTATGGCTCCTGAATTTTGCTGTGCTTGCTAAGCCCTTGTATGAAGCCACAAAGGGGGGCAATAAGGAGCCCCTAGTGTAGGTGGTCCCCCAGAAAAAAAGCATTCCAAGCCATTAAAGAAAAGGTAATGACAGCTCCAGCACTTGGCCTCCCGGACTTGACTGAACCTTTTGCTTTGTATGTAACAGAGAGAGATAAGATGGCAGTGAGAGTTTTAGCACAGATCCTGGGGTCATGGACTCAGCCTGTTAGATGCTTGTCTACACAACTGGACAGAGTGACTAGACGCCACCCAGTCTAAGAGCTCTAGCAGCAACAGTTCTACTCGTACAAGAAGCCGATAAACTAACTTTAAGACAAAACCTGATTGGACTTTATTTGTGGATAGTAGCAGTTTTAGAGATATCAAAAGGCAGGATATGCAGTAGTTATGGATAGTGAAATAATAGAAATGCAAGGACTCCTGCCTGGGACATCTGCTCCCAAAGCAGAAATTATAGCACTCACTAGGGCTCTGGAATTAAGTAAAGATAAAATAGTCAGCATTCAGACTGATTCAAAGTATGTCTTTTTCACCCTGTATGTGCACGATCCATTGTATAGAGAAAAGAAAAAACTATTATACTCAGCTGGAAAACAAATTAAATATTACCAAAGATATTAAACTTATTGGAGGTTGTGTGAAAACCTAGCAAGATGACAGCAATGCATTGCAAAGGACACCAAAAGAAGCAAACACATGTTATTTTAAGAAGTACTAAGACTGATGCAGAAGCATGCCAGGTAGCGGCAAGCCAATGTGGATTTGCAGCTCTAAGACCTTGGGTCCCAAATGTAACACCAGAATACAGTAAAAAAAGAATTGAAGTGGTTAACACAAGAGCAAACTGAAGGACTCCTGCCTGGGACATCTGCCCAAAAGGCAAAAATTATAGCACTCACCAGAGCTCTGGAATTAAGTAACGATAAGATAGACAGCATTTATACTGATTCAAAGTGTGCCTTATGGTTAGATACATTTACCAGACGGAGGAATGGCTGTGCCAGAATTATTAAGGACTACTGTAGTGCAGGCTGTGCATGAGTCCACCCATCTAGGACACTTGGGAACAACTACTAGGAAAGCAAGCCTGGAAAAATCAGTAAGTCAAAGATGTGTTACCTGCAGCCAATTTAACACCAAACAAGGCCCCCGTCAGTCCCCCAGTGTTCAAAGTGTAAGAACTATGCCCTTGGAAAACATTCAAGTGGACTTTACTGAAATGCCTCCAAACATAAGAAATAAATAACTGCTGGTATTTGTATGTACTTACTCAGGGTGGGTCAAAGCTTTTCCAACTCAGAGTGAAAAAGCCAAAGAAGTCACACACTTTCTATTTAGAAAAAGCATCCACAAGTATGGCCTGCCTCTTTACATAGGCCCCAACAATAGACCTGCTTTTGTGGCTCCATCTCTAAAGTAGAAAGGAAAACATAACCCCTTGTGTATTCTACAACTTCTTTGCCATTGGGAGATCAAGTTTAATTACCCTACCCCACTATTTGGACAGAATCTTAAAGTTAAGTTAAATATCTAACTCCTTTAACATCACAGACTTTCAGGGAAGCTTGACTGAGACTTTGTATATAACCTTCCTTCCCTCTGCCCCAAGTTTGAAGTTAAAATAAAAGGAACCGGTAAGGAGGAGAGAGATGTGTACAAAGACATGGGTATGAAAATGTATTTTTGGTTAATAAGAATAAAAGAAAAGAGGAAAATTTTGTATAGGAAAGAATCTTGTATGAAAACTTTTTGTCTTAAACTAACTGGTGGTTTTAAAAAAGAAGATTTAAGACAAAAATGAGTAATTTTAAAATATTGAAATATGGTGTGTGGTGCTGGGCACCCATAGCTCAGTGGTTACAGCACTGGCCACATACAATGGGACTGGCAGGTTTGAACCCGGCCAGGGCCTGCTAGATAACAATGACAACAACAACAACAAAAATAGAAGGCATTGTGGCGGGTGCATGTAGTCATAGCTACTTGGGAGGCTAAAGCAAGAGGATCACGTAAGCCCAAGAGTTTGAGGTTGCTGTGAACTATGATGCCATAGCTCTCTACCAAGATTGACAAAGTGAGAATCTGTCTCAAAAAAAAAAAAAAAAAGAAAGAAAGAAAAAAAAGAAACTAGAAAGACAGTGTGTATAAGTCATGAAGGTTTGTGAAGACGAATTTAGAAAGAATTTTGTATGTAATTAAGTTGATTATAATGAAAAAGAAATCTCTAGTTAAAACAACAAAGTTGTCTGTTCTCAGTTTATAAGACTTATGTTTGAAGCCTCTTTCAATTTACCATTATATAGTTAATACAAAATTTGTTAAAACTGTTTTTCTGTCTTTTTGTCTGCTAAAAACTGTGGTTGCTATGTTATGAGTGGCCTTAAAATAAGATACCAGCACTCAGCAGAAGACCCAAGGTCAGTTACTCATTTGGAATTAGAGGAAAAAAAAAAAAGAGTCCTCTTTACTTTTTGAAACAGCAGCCACTTCTCTTTCTGAATTGGCATTGCTTTATCTGGCTCTGTCAGTAACTGGACACATAATCTTAAGATTCAACAGACTTCTACCATGTTGAAAACTGACTGTAAACTACAGCTGCCTACAGGCCACAAAGTTCTGGAAAAGTTGAAAGAATGAATAGAACATTTAAGGGTAGTATAAGGAAACTAGGCCAAGAGTCTAAACTTCAGTGGATCCAGGTTTTACCATTAGCATGTTTAAAATCAGATGTACTCCTATTAAAAGAACAGGGTACTCACCCTATAAAAGACTATTTCACAAGCCCCCTCCCATTTAAAAAAATTTACCAGGGACCCCAAGAGAACTGGGAGAAACAGAACTTACTAACCAACTAATGTTACTGGGAAAAGCAATAAAAAAGATTTCAGAATGGGTGAATGATAGATGTTCTGTTAGTTTATCTCCCCCGGTCCATCCCTATTCTCCAGTTAACTAGGTATGGATTATAGATTGGAGCCTGAGCCTGCTGAAACCACAGTGAAAAAGCCCCTACTTGGTTATCTTGTCCACACCAACCCCAGTGAAGTAGATGGATTTCCTGCTTGGATACACATGCCGCAGATTAGGCACCTGTGATTAATCCCAATGACAGTAATCCAGTACATTTAATAAAAGGAAAAGCTCCTTCACCTTACACTCCTGAAAATTGTTACTCGTTAGATGGTAAGCCTCATTCCGTGGGTTGTAACTGGGGAAACTGTAATCCATTGATACTAAATATAACCAACCTTTCTGACCCTTGATGGGCAAAAGGTAAAAGCCTTATGTTAGGAATAAGTGGAAGAGACCCCATCATAGAAATAACAGTTGAAAGTAAAATAACTGAAAGAAATTCAAAGCCTATGTACCAGGCTTTCTATGATGCATTACAACAACCTGCTCCAGACCTTTCGCCTAAAACTAAAACCTTATTCCTCCACCTGGCAAAAAACATTGCTCAGTCTTTAGATATAACATCTTGCTTTATCTGTGGTGAAACAATGAGCAGCAAATAGCCCTGGAAAGCCAGAGAAGTTGTTCCCTCAGATCCTGCTCCGAATGTCACTCACTATAAGTGTGCAGTGGGAGTAAGCTGCTGGACACTAAAAATGTCTATCACAGGTCAAAACTGTTTAGCCAGAGAAGGAAACAACTTCAGCATCCTGGTAGGGAAGCCATCATGTCTAGGCCTAAAAATGTATAATGAAAGCACCAATGGAACTACCTGGCGGAGCAAGGACATGACCCCCTGAGTAGATTCCCAAAGCTCAGAGTTTCTTGGGGCTATCTGGGGATCAGCATTAAGTGGACAGCTCCACCAGGTCTCTACTGGATCTGCAGACACTGGGTCAACATTAAGCTTCCAGATATATGGTACAGGAATTGTATGATAATAAATAAGATCAAACCTTCCTTCTCCAGAGAGTGGAAAACTATTAGGCTTTCCAGTTTATGCTTCTAAACTGAAAAGACAAAAGTGTGATGTAATAGTTGGAGACTGGAGTAGCCTCCCCAGTGAATAACTCAATATTATGATCCAGCCACCTGGGCTAAAGATAAGTCATAGGGATATAGAACCCCAATATATATGTTAAATTGAATTATCCAATTACAAGCAGTGTTAAAAATAATAACAAATGAAACCACCAAAGCCTTAACCCTACTAGCCCATGAAGAAACCCAAATGAGAAACACTATCAAAACTGGCCCTAGACTACCTTCTAGCAGCTGAAGGAGGAGTATGTGGAAAATTTAATTTAACTAACTGTTGCTTACAGATTAATAATGAAGGACAAGTAATTGAAGATATAACTAAAATAGCTCATGTACCTATACAAGTGTGAAATGAATTTAACCCAGATTCTTTATTCAGTGGATGGTTTTCTAAACTAGGACGATTTAAAACTATGATTGTAGATTTTCTTTTTATAATTAGAGGATGTTTGCTTTTACCTTATTACCTATTTTTCAAAAGCATAGTCTCTGAAAATGTGATAAAAGAGCAGGCAGGCAAAGTGTTCATTGCTTAATGATATTATCAAGTAGACATGAATGCTGACAATCAATGAGATGAGACCCCATTCCTGATTGATGGGGTCTCAAAGTGAGGACTGGGGAAGGAGAAATAAATCTTAACTTTTTTTTTTTTTTCAGTTTTTGGCTGGGGCCCGGGTTTGAACCCGCTACCTCCGATATATGGGGCCGGCGCCCCACTCCTTTGAGCCACAGGCGCTGCCCAAATCTTATACTTCTTAATGATCGTGAGAAAGCAGCAGGTAGCTGCAGAAGTCCTCCAAAGGTAAGAGCAAACTTTACACTGAGCTAAAATAGTCTTGCAAAAAACTATGTAACAAATAACAGCACCCTGGTTTCTTGAGAAATAAAATCACTAATTCTTTGTACTCTTTGTTGTAACATACAACATAGCTGATATAAAGCAGAAGAAAAAAATGTATAAAAGAGTTTGGGGCTCAGAGCCTGTGGCTCAAGAAGCTAAGGCGCCAGCCACATACACCTAAGATGACCGGTTCGAATCCAGCCCGGGCCCGGCAAACAACAATGATGGCTGCAACCAAAAAATAGCCGGGTGGGTGCTTGTAGTCCCAGCTACTTGGGAGGCGGAGGCAGGAGACTCCCTTGAGCCCAGGAGTTGGAGGTTGCTGTGAGCTGTGATGCCATAGTACTCTACCCAGGGCGACAGCTTGAGGCTCTGTCTCAAAAAAAAAAAAAAAAAAAAAGTTTGGAAAAAACTAGGGTGACCAGACTGTTAACGGCCGGACAACATGGCCTGGGGGGTGGTGCGGGGGCATGGGGCCAAGGGACGGGGCAGGATGGGGCAGGGCAGGGCAGGGCCTGACAACAAGGCAAACTTTGATAAGTAGTTCTCGATAATCACTTCTCAGCAATTATTTATTAGTTTAACATTATAAAATTAACAAAAATAATATAAAACTCATATTCTGGCGAAATAGCCATATGGCGGCTGAAAA
>CAUYQV010137137.1:0-18525 GCA_963574575.1 Galagoides demidoff
AGCCTAAATGGACCCAACAGATTTACAGAACATTCTACCCCCAAACAGCAGAATACACATTCTTCTCATCAGCACATGGAACATTTTTCACGAGCAGTCATATGTTAAGCCTCAAAACAAGTCTCAGAAAATTTAGAAAAATTGAAATCATACCATTTATTTTCTCAGACCACAATAGAATAAAATTATAAATCAATTCCATCAGGAACTCTGAAAACTACATGGGAATTAACCTATTGTTGAACAAATTTTAGGTTATTGACAAAATATAGATGAAAACCAAAAAACTATTCAAACTAAATGACAGAGATGACAAAAAGTATATGAAATACAGAAAAACCATGCTACAGGGAAACTTCATAGCCTTAAATGCTTACATTAAAAAAAAAAACCTGAAAGCTACTTGGAAGACTAAGGCAAGAGAATCACTTAAGTCCAAGAGTTTGAGGTTGCTGTGAGCTGTGACACTATGGCACTCTACCAAGGGTGGCATAGTGAGATTCTGTCCCCACCCCCCCAAAAAGACTGAAAGATCATAAATTAATTATCTAATGTCATGTCTCAAGGAACCAGAAAAGGAAGAACAATCAAAACCCACAGTTAGCAGAAGGAAAGAAATAACAAAGCTCAAGCAGAAAGAAATTAAGTTTACACCAATAATATTACAAAGGATCAATGAAGCAAAAACAAGATCTTTGAAAAAATAAACAAAATTGATAGACCACTAGCTATATTAGCTAGAAAAAGAAGAGAAAGAACTCAAATAAGTTGATTCAGAAATCAAAAATGAGAAATTACAACTGGTATCACAGAAATACAAAATATTGTCTATTAATACTGTGAAAACCCCTACTCGAACAAAGTAGAAAACCTAGAGGAAATGGATAAATTCTTGGAAATATAAAATGTACCAATTCTACATCAGGAGGAAATAGGAATCCTACACAGACCAAGAACAAGTAGCAATATTGAAACAGTAATAAACAAACTTCAAACAACAAAAAGCCTATGCCCATACAGATTTACAGCTTACTAATATGAAACCTACAAAGAAGAATTGGCACCCATTATACTGAAACTGTTCCATAACATCAAGAAGGAGGTAATCCTCCCTAACTCATTCTATAAAGCCTTCATCACCTTGATAACAAACTCAGCAAATGATACAACAAAAATGAAAACTGTAAACCAAGATCATGAATGAACATAGATGCAAAATTCCTCAACAAGATACTAGCAAACCGAATTCAATAGCACTCCAAAAACATAATCCTCCATGATCAAGTGGGTTTCATCTCAGGGATGAAAAAATGGTTCAATATATGTAAATCAATAAATTTAATTCACCAAATAAACAGAAGCAAAAACAAAGACCATGCAATCATTTCAATAGAAGGAGGAAAAACATTCAGTATAGTCCATCACCACTAAATGATACAAACTTTCAACAAGCTGGGCATAGATGGAACATATCTCAAAATAATAAAAGCTACATATGACAGACCCAGTGCCAACATCATAGTCAATGGGAAAAAGTTGAAAGAATTCCCTCTAAGAACTGGAACAAGGCAAGAGTGCCCATTTTCACCACTTCTATTCAACATAGTACTGTAAGTTGTAGCCAGAGCAATCAGACAAGAGAAAGAAATAAAAGGTATCCCCATTGGGAAAAGGTCAACCTAGTCCCTATTTGCTGATAATATGCTCTTGTATTTAGAAAGCTCTAAAAAATTCCACCAAAAGACTCTTAGAATTGATAGATAAATTCAGTAAAGTTTCAAGTTTCAAAATCAATAACAAAAGTGAGAAGCTTTTCTATATACTAATAACAGTTAAGCTGAGGGTCAAATTAAGTATTCAATACCATTTAAAATATCTGTCTAAAAAATAAAATACCTATGAATATACTTAACCAAGGAGATGAAAGATCTCTATGAGGAGAACTATAGAATATTAATGAAGGAAATCATAGATGACATAAACATATGGAGAAATATCCCATGTTCAAAGACTGGAAGAATCAACATTGTTAAAATCTCCATACTGCCCAAAGTGATTTGTAGATTCAACACTATTCTCACCAAAATCTCAATGTCATTTTTCACAAATGTAGAAAAAATAATACTAAACTTCATATGGAATCAAGAAAGAGTTTTAATAGCTGAAGGAATCCTAAGCAAAAAGAACAATTTGGGAGGCATCACATTATCTGACTTTAAGTTATACTACAAGCCTATACTAACCAAAACAGCATGGTACTGATATAAAGGTGGAAATGTAGACCAAGGGAACAGAAGAAAGAGCTGAGAAATAAAATTACATAGGTACAATCATCTGATTTCCAACAAAGCATATAGAAACACACATTGAGGAAAGAAAGTACTATTCAAAAAACAGTGCTGGGGTAATTGGATAGCCATATGAAGAAGAATAAAACAGGATTCCTACCTCTTGCCATATACAAAAATTAACTCAAGATTGATTAAAGACCTAAATGTAAAACATGAAATAATAAAAAGTCTGGAAGAAACTGTAGGAAAAACTCTTCTATACATCAGATTGGCAAAAAAAAAAATGTATGGCTAAGACCCGAAAGGCAAATACAAGAATAACAAAAGTTGATAAATGAGACAAATTATTATAAAATGTTTCTGCACAACAAAGGAATTAATCAACAGAGTAAAAAGACAGCATACAGAATGGGATAAAATGTTTGCAAACCATATCTCTGACAATGGGATACTATCCAGAATCTATAAAATCTTAAATCAGTAATAAAAAACCAATCTCATTGAAAAGTGGGCAAAATACATCTTATTCTGTATCTTGAATGTGGTGGTGGGTACACAAATATACATGTGTAATAAAATTGCATAGAACCATGTACACACAAACACAAGTCCACACATACTCATATATACACAGATGTGTAAAAGTGAAGTAGGGGTCAGTCACATATAAAAAGCAACAGTTAGAGAGGCACAGGCTATTTCTTCACAGGTTAATTTAACTATTTTCACTGTTGAAATGAAATGTTTATAATCTAGGGCTTCATTCATGTTAACTAAATGGAGAATTGAGTCTCTGAGTTAAATAAATGTTTATATAGTAGATGTTAAGGTAAATTTATGACATTCAAGATTGAAAAGAAATAAAAAATACTATCAGCTTGAAATAAAAAAGAAATGTTGAATTAAGGAAATTTGTTTATAATTGGATAATTCTAAAGTTGAAGGGGTTTTAAAAATAACTTAAGGCTTATGCAAACTACCATTTGGTGAATTTGATAAGCCAATTCAGTCAAATTTATTATTATAGTTTCTAGTGAACAGAAAATAAAATCAATGGGGCTGCAATATAAAGCAAACTAATATCATGGAAAGCATACTTGATTTGTCCCTTTAGAGTATATTTTGAAAAAAAAAATTGCCGTATTAATCCTCTTGGTGTGCTATAATAAAATGCTGAAAATAGGTAGCCTATAAACAGCAAAAATTTATTTCTCATAGTTCTGGTGGCTGGGAAGTCCAAACCAGTTCCTAGAAATCGGCAATTCCAAGGTGCTATCAGATTCAGCGTCTGATTTAGGCTGGCTTTCTCAGAGATGGTGCTTTCTATGAAATGTATCCCCCCCAAAAAAGAAAAAATTATATGTTGAAATCTCACTAAGGATTAATGTAAGTGTATTAGGAGCATTAGATAATAGGGACTTTGGGGAAGCCATTAGGGTTCTGCACTCCTTTATAGGATTGAATGCCCTATAAAAGAAGAATGAAAGAGTTCCCTTAGCCTTCCATCATACTAGATTATGGTAAAAAGTTGATCATCTGTGAACCGGGAAGTGGGCCTTCACCAAACACTGAATCTGCTGTACCATGGTATTGGACTTCCCTGTCTTCAGAACTATAATATATAAATGTTTGTTAGCCACCCAGTTTATGGTATTTTTGTTGTAGCAGCCCTGAGGAACTAGGACAGGAAGTAGTCTTTCTTTTTTTATACTTTACCTTTGGGGAGAAAGAATGAAATTCCAAGAAATAAAATTTGCCAAGTTAGGTTGTACAAAGTAGAAACTGGGGGAAATTAATTAAGCCTCATTACTGAAAAAAAATGCACCAACATTACAGTTAACCACAAAAGGAATGATTGGCTGTGTTTAATTATAGCTATAAGTAATCTAACAATGTCAGGATGATCTGCAAAAGTACCAGATATATCACTTGACTGGCCTCTTTCCACTCCTCATGGTAAATACATTACCTAATCTTATCAAACGTTTCTGTGCATTGAAAAAATGTTTTGAATTATTTTTAATCCATCTGTTTTTCTCTCTCCACCAGAAATCAAGCCATAGTCATTTCCTGCTTGAACTATTAGAACTGACTCATGCTTATTTTCCCTAGTATCTTTTTTGCTCATCTTCAGGAAGTACTCTCTAGTTCAGTCAAAATTCTTAAAATATATAAATATAAACACGTATGCTTCCTGTTTAAACCTTTGTCTCAGCTACTCAGGAGGCTGAGGCAAGAGGCTTGCTTGAGCCCAGGAGTTTGAGGTTGCTATGAACTATGATGTCACAGCACTCTACTCAGGGCAACGGAGTGAGACTCTGCCTCAAAAAAATATATATAAATATAAATAAATAAATAAATAAATAAATAAATAAATAAATAAAATCCTTCTATTGTTTCCCATCAAGTCCTTTCCCATAAAGAACTTTGATTCTCAAGCCAGAACATTTGAGTCTGAATCCTTTCTGTACTATTTACTAGTTATCTTGGGCAAGTCATTTAACCTCTCCGTTCCTCACTTTTCTCATCTTTACAATGAGAATGTTACTTGTACCTATCTCTCAGGGTCTCTGTGAGGATTCAATGTTATGATATGCTGAAACTAAAGTATGGCACTTTAGAACAGTTTCTGACATGCTTATGGTCTTATTACTCTAAACATGAGAACACTTAGCAAGGCATATAAAATCTTATATGATTTGACTGTTATCCACCTCTCAAACTTCATCCTATTCCCCTCTTATCACTAAATTCTAGTCACACTGGCCTTGCTGTTCTTTTTTTTTTTTTTTCAGAATTCATTGTAGCACATACCTGCTTCAGGAAGTTTCCACTTGTTCACCCAACTACTTAAATATTCTGTCCTCAAATTTCACCTCCATGTCCCCAGTCATCTTTCTGGCTTCAGCTTGAAAGTTACTTTTCACAAAGCGGCTTTTCCTGACCGTCTAATTTAAAGTAGGTCACACAATTGTTTTCTGTGATGGCATATAGTTTGTTCCTTCCTAGAATATACTTATATTGTGATTTGCATGCTCATCGGTTTAATATCTGTCTCCTTTACTGGATTATAGCATCTATTGAGGTGTAAAACACTTCTTTTCAATGTATCCCTACAACTTTGAAAATTATCTGGTACAAAGCAAGTTCTTAATAAGTATCGGCTGAAATAGAAAGACATACATAAAAGAAATGAATATACTATTGTTATATAAGCCAGCAAGGAGGTATACTCTTTGTCTGAAATGTAAAAGTTAATTATTTTTTAATGAAGTGATCAGATTATAATGAGAGGTCATAACCATAATAAACAGGGGCAGTCATCAATCAATTCAACCATAACTCTACAAGAAAATGTAGTATCAGAAAGAAGTAGAGGAGAAAAAAAAGGAATCAAAGAAGCCCTAGAACATAAGTCTTTCTGTTGCTGATATAGGGAATCTGGATTATTCATCATTACTGGCTGCCAAGAGGCCTGGCTTTGGGCCAGGGACAAGCTCACCACTGTGCTAGTGTGACTAGAGAATCCTTAATGAGGGAAGACAATGCTTGTTGAGGCAATAAAAAGCTTAGTATGTACATAGACTTAAAAAATAGACATTATATTTAGAGAAATTTTAGGTTTACAGAAAAAGTGAGGAGGAAGTACTGAGAGTTTCCATATACCTCCTCTCTTCCATGTCACTTTCCCTCATTAAAATTTTGCACTAGTATGATCCATTGGTTACAATGGATGAACCAATATTGGTTGTAAACACTTTCAGTATGTGTGTCAAAGTTTAGCTTTTCTAATAGTGGTAAAATGCGCATAAAATTTACCAATTTAACCAGTTTACAGTGTATAGTTCAGTGACATGAAGTATATTCACATAGTTGTGCAGCTATCATTAGCACCCATCTCTAGGATTATTTCATCCTACAAAACTAAAACTCTATACTCATCAAACAATAGCTCCTATTCTCCAGAAAACCTTACTCTACTGCTGTCTCTGAGAATTTGACCACTCTAAGAACTTCAAATACATGGATCCATACAACATTTGTCTTTTTGTAACTAGATTATTTCACTTAACATAATTTCCTCTAGGTTCATCCATACTATAGCATGTAACAGAGTTTCCTTTCTTTTCATGGCTGAATAATTCTCCACTGTATGTATGTACCACATTTTATTTATCCATTCATCCCTCTGTGGACATTTCAGTTATTTTCACCATTTGACTATGTTGTATAATGCTGCTGTTAACATGGGTATGCAAATATCTGACACCCTGCTTTCAACTATTTGGAGTATATAACAACAAGTGAATTGTTGAATCATATGCTATTTCTTCTATTTTATTATTTTTAAGGAACAAAAAAACTTTGTAGTTTTGTAGAAAACTACAAAAAAGATCAAAGAAGTACTAAGAAAAATGAAAAGATACTAATATCTTCGTTATAATGTGATTTTTGGTCTTCTGGATACATACCTAGTAGAGGAATTGTATGATGGAATAGCAGGTCTATTTTTAGATCCCCAAGTGTTCTCCAAATATCTTTCCAAAAGGAACATATTAGTTTACATTCCCACCAGCAGTGTAGAAGTATTCCCTTTTCTCCACATCCATGCCTAACATCTCTGGTTTGGGAATTTTTTGATGTGGGCTAACCTTACTGGGGTTAGATGATATCTCAAAGTAGTTTTGATTTGCATTTCTCTGATGATTAAGGATAATGAGCATTTTTCATATGTCTGTAGGCTGAGTGCCTGTCTTCTTCAGAGAAGTTACTCTTCAAGTCCCTTGCCCACCCTGAGATGGGTTCACTTGTTCTTTTCTTCCTAATACATTTGAGTTCTCTGTGGATTCTGGTTTGTTGGAGACATAACCTGCAAATATCTTCTCCCATTCTGAGGGCTGTCTTCTTGCAGCCCAATTCATAATTGCTAAGTAACGGAAGAAGCCCAAATGCCCATCAACCCATGAATGGATTAATAAATTGTGGTATATGTACACCATGGGATATTATGCAGCCTTAAAGAAAGATGGAGACTTTACCTCTTCCATATTTACATGGATGGATCTGGAACATATTCTTCTTAGCAAAGTATCTCAAGAATGGAAGAAAGAGTATCCAATGCACTCAGTCCTACTATGAAACCAATTTATAGCTTTCATATGAAAGCTATAACCCACTTATAGCCCAAGAATATGGGGAAAGGGGAGAGGAAGGAGAGGGGAGGGAGGATAATAGGTGGGACTGCACCTATGGTGCATCTTACAAGGGCACATGTGAAATTTACTAAACGTAGAATATAAATTTCTTAACACAGTAACTAAGAAAATGCTGTGAAGACTATGTTAACCAGTTTGATGAAAATATTTCAAATTGTATATAAAAACAGCACATTGGACTCCATGATTGCATTAATATATACAGCTATGATTTAACAAGAAAAGAATATTTTTACAGTATTATTCATATTAGACACACACTGGGGACAATATGAATGTCTATCAATAAGTGACAATTGGATGAATTGTGGAATTCAAAAATTCCATAAATTGTGTGGTAATTTTAAATATAGATTTGACGTAATGTAGATATGAGAAGACATGTAAGATATACGCAACCAAATGTGTAAAACAAAGTGGATAATATGGTTCTGTCTTTGTCTATAAAAGAGACAAATGCCACAAATACATGTTTGGAAAGGCAAATATCAGAAAAATTAATACCAAACTATAAACAATGGTTAATAAAGGGTCTATGGATAATTTTTATTTTTATGTTATATATTTCTGGAATCTTGGGTTGGAATTTTTTAAAAAATAAAGAGAATGTTCAACTGAAAAAAATGAAGAGATAGTTCATGTTCATAAACAGGAAAATTCAATATTGTCAAGATGTCAGTTCTTCCCAACTTGATATGTACAGTCAATGCAATCTCAACCAAAATTTTAGAAAGTTATTTGATGGATATCAACAAGCTGATTCTAAAGCTTATATGAAGAGAAAAGATTTAGGATTGCCAACACAATATTGAAGGAGAACAACCAAGTCAAAAGACTGCCACTACCCAAACTCAAAACTTGGTAAAAAGGTATGGTAGTTAGGATAATGTGGTCAATACCAAAATGAAGTGGAAAAAGTTTTTTTTGTGAAATGTTATTTGTAATAGAATAGACAAATAGGTCAATGGAACAAAGTAGATGGCCCATGAATAAACTCACTTAAATATAGTCAGCTTATCTTTGACAAAGGAGCAAGGGCAGATAGTCTTTTCACAAATGGTGTTGGAAAAATTAGCTATCCAAATTTACTCAAAGTGGATCACAGACCTAGATATAAAACACAAAACTATAAAACTTTTAGAAGAGAACATAGAAGAGCAGATGATCTGGAGTTTGGTGGTAACTTTTGAGGTACAACACTAAAGGTATAATTCATGAAACAAAGAATTAATAAGCTACACTTCATTGAAATAAAAAATTTCTGCTGTACAAAAGATTATCAAGAGAGTGAAAACTCAAGTCACAGTCTAGGAGAAAATAATTGCAAAAGACATATCTGATAAAGAATTGTTATCTAAAATATATTTAAAATCTCTTACGACTCAAAAATATGAAAAGAATCTGTGAAAAAATTAGCCAAAGATCTTAAAAGTTACCTCACCAAAAAGATATACACATGGCAAATAGCTTATGAACTGATGCTTCACATCATGTCATCAAAAAATTCAAATTAATTCAGTAAATTCCCAATGAAGAAGTACAATGTAGATGTAATATGGCACACTTCCTGGGTGAAGGACTCAGCTACAACTTAGTCTTTACCTTACAAATGTAAACAATGTAACATTATTATATGTACCCTCATATTTACCTGAAATTTTTTAAAAAGTGCAAATTAAGACAACTATATGTTGCCACTATACACCTGTTAGAATGGTCAAAATTCAGAATACTGACAACATCAGATGCTGGTGAGGGTGTGAAGCGATATAAATTCTCAATCATTGTTCGTGGGAATACAAAATGGTACAGCCCCTTTGGAAGACAGTTTGGCATTTTCTTACAAATGTAAACATATTCCTATATGAACCAGCAGTGTTGCTTCCTGGTATTCACTCAAAGGACTGGACAATTTTATGTCCACACAAATACCAACACGTGGATTTTTATAGCAGCTTTATACATAATTGTTAAAACTTGGAAGCAACAAAAATGTACTTCAGCAGGTGATTGGATAAACTGTAGTATATTTAGAGAATGGAATATTATTTGGCTCTAAAAATGAGTTATGAAGCCATGGTAAGACATGGAGGAAACTTAAATACATGATACTAAGTGAAAGAAGCCAATCAGAGAATGCTACATAGTCTACGAGTCCAATTATGATGGAAAAGTCAAAACTATGGAAACAGTAAAAAGATCAGTGTTGCCAGGAGGTGGGGGGAGACAAGGGTGAATAGGCAGAACACAGAAAAATTTTAGGACAATGCAACTACTGTGTATGATACTATAGGTGGATATATGCTATTATAAATTTGTCTAAACCCATAGGATGTACAACACAGAGTGAAACCTAATATAAATGATGGACTCCGGATAAGAATAGTGTGTAAATATAAAAGTAGGATTATCGATTGTAACAATTGTACTACTCTAGTGAGAGGTGTTGGTAATGAAGGAAGCAATGTATGTGTGGGGATGAGGGGCGGGTATGTGGGAAATCTTTGTACGTTCTCTCAATGTGAACCCCAAACTGCTCTATAAAATAACATAGACATAACATAACATAACAGAGAAAAACTTAACCCACACAAAGGAAGAAATTATTTGCAGGTCATGAATCTGATAAGAGGTTAATACCCAGAATAAATAAATAAAAAAAAACTCCAATACTTTAACAAAAAAGCTAACGACTTGAAAAATGAGCAAGGGACTTGAATGGACATTTCTCCAAAGCAAATACACAAATGGCCAACAAACATTTGAAAAGATGCTCAACATTGCTTATCATTAAGTAAATGTTTGCCACAACAAGACCAGCTCCACAGGAAATACTTAACAAATATAAATCAAAACCATAATGAGATGCCACTTGGGAGCTATAAAGGTAGTTCTTCTTAAAAAAAAAATAGAAAATAACAAATACTGGCAAGGATGTGGAGAAATTGGAAACCGTGTAGAAATGTAAACTGGTATAGCCACTATGGAAAACAGTTTTATAGTCTTCCTTATATAAATATTGTACATATTTTATTGGATTTATACCTAAGTATTTCATGTTTGGGGAAGCTAATGTAAGTGATATTATATTTTTGACACAATAGGAGAAAATGTGACTTTCTTATCGTTTATACTTCAAATTAACAGGCTAATTTTTAGAGCAGTTTTAGATTTACAGAAAAAATGAGCAGAATGTACAGTTTCAATACATTCCTTTCTCTCCAGTTTTCCCTAGCATTAACAAGTTTCATTAATTGTCATTATTGATACATTATTATTAAAGTCCATAGTTGCATTAGGATTTACTAGGTGTACATTCGATGAGTTTTGATAAATGTATAATACATATCGTAAACAATAGTTTCACTACCTTAAAAATTCCCTATGTTCTATCTGTTCATCCCTTCTTCCCTGTCCTGGCAGTCAGGGATCTTTCTGCTGCCGCTATAGTTTTACCTTTCCATAAAATCACATGGTTGGAATCATACAGTATGTAGCCTTTTTAGAATGCCTTCCTTCACGTCACAATATGATTGAAGGTTGCTGGATTTTTTTATGGCTTGATAGCTTATTTTTTATCAATGAATAATATCTCAGTGTGTGAATGCACCACATTTTGGTTACCCATTCATTCAATGAAGAGCATCTTGATTGCATCAAAGTTGGCAATTATGAATAAAGATGCTATTGATATTTGTGTGTGGACAAATCACTGTTTTCATGTGGACATAAATTTCAATTCATTTGGATAAACACCAAAAATTTTTATCGCAGGAATAAATGGTAAGAATAGGAGTTTTGTTAGAAATCATCATGGTCTTCCAAGTGGTTATAGCATTTTGCATTCCCACCAGCAAGATTTCCTATTGCTCCACATCTTCATAAGCATTTAGTATTGTGATTATTTTGTATTTTAGCTGTTGCAGTAAGTGTGGAGTAGTATCTTCTTTTTGTTTTAATTTGCAGTTCCCTAATAACATATGATTTGAGAATCTTTTCATATACTTATATGTCATCTGTATATCTTCTTTAGTGGGTTACTTGTTCACAATCTTTTGCCTATTTTTTATTTCAATTGTGTGCTTTCTTATTGTTGAGCTTTAAGAGATCCTTGTATAGTTTGGTTAACAATTCTTTATTAGATATGTGTTTTTGCAAATATCTTCTCCAGGCCATGGCTTGTGTTTTCATTTCTTTAATAGAATCTATGGCATGGGACAAGTTTTTAACTTTCAGGAAGTCAAAACCTCTAATTGTTTCCCTCATGCGTCATGCTTTTGGTGTTGTATTGAAAAGCCACTGCCAAATTCAAGGTCATCTAGATTTTCTCCTGTGTAAACTAAACTCCTTTTCTCAATAACCTTCTTTCTGATTTTGTATAAATTTGATGTTTTCTATTATTTTCATTTCAGATTAATATTTAGGTATAAATGGAGAGGTTACATTGTTTGCATTTATTAGGTAAGGTCTAAGTTGTAATTGAGCCCTTCACTCAGATGGTGTGCCACATACCCCTATGTTATGCTTGTTAGGTGAGAGCTTACCAATCCCACTGCTCCCTCTTTCAATTATTTTTTGAAGAAAATGCTTTTGTACTTAACCCTGTCTGGAGACTGAGTTAGAAATGTATGTGGTTTATTGACTTATACAACATGTTAGTTTGAAATTCAGTTATAAATAAATGTATGATATATAAATATACGTGCGATCATATACTTATATAGATATACAACTACATATTTCTATGCTCATATGTAGCATTATATGCATATGAATAGTTTTACAAAATGGTCAAATCTTTTAGAACCAATTATGGGGAAAAATTTTTAAGTTGTCTATTTCACTTCAAGACATACAAGTCCAGCATATTTAAAAATTTGTATACTGACAGAAAATTTGAAATAAGCACATAAAATATCTCTTAATCAGTTACTATAATCATTAAGACAAATAAGTAAAGTTATTAAAAGGATATTAATTTTATTGCTTCCACTTTTCTCCCATATAAAACGTGTGAGACTCCTGACTTGAGGAAAACCATCACCTTCTAAGTGTGAGACTAAACTATCTTTGACACATGACACTACATTGATTGCTTAAATTGATTTCTTTTACCTAAGAGATTTCCAGAAGCCTTGCTGCTGTTTGGAAGCCTGGACAAGTATTCTTTCACACGCCAAATGTGTTAGCCTGTAAAAAATACAAAAAAACCAATTCTTATTAAATTGGAGAAAACCAATATTGTACCCTAGCTATGAACTACCTTCCCCATTAGAATCTCCAAACCAACTTTCAAAATATTGTTCACCTCTTTCCAGCATCCCTTTATACCTGAAAACAGATGGTAAACCAGATACAGACTGTTTATAGATCAGCTGCTACTTCAATAGCTTGTAGTAATGCTTCATGTTTATCTTATGTGTCTCAAATTCCCCAATATAATAAATGATTTATATTTATATTTCTTCCTAAAATGCCTTTCTCCCTATTTTTTTGCTCGTCTTGACAAACTGTATCTGCTTCTCAATATGTAGTTCCAGTGTCACTTCTGTGACAGCTTCCTTGACACCCGCAACTTAAAGACTACCCTTTCTCTGGATGTCACAGCACTTTGATTATGCATGATTTCCTCACTTTGGGCAGTGTATTCTAATTAGTTTTATCCCCATGTGCTTTCTCTCTTGATTTTGAGCTCCTGGAGAGCCAGGCTAATGTCTCATCCCTACACAATACCCAGCACCTTGGAAGAGCATAATAAATATTTAATGTGTAAGAAAATGAATAACAGCAGTTAGAATATTTACAAACAAATACTGGTAATATTATAAGATATTGAGGGTGAATACTTGGAGGTTTTTCTCTAAATTAACGTAACCATAGGCCCCAAATAACTGAAAAATACTTTCAAGCTCATTAAAGGTCATTACAAAGCTTTGGATTTTGAAGCTTGTGATTACAATTCACAGTCAACTTTCCTTCAATATCTTATTGACTTTTAACCAACAGAAAATTCTTAAGTTTATTTATCTTGCCTCCCTTCTCACAAAAGAGAGATTTCAGAAATCTGAGGGGTATGAGGACTTAAAGACAAACTCTCATCAGGAAAGGTAGCATCCTAAAAGTGGGAGAAGGGAGAAAAAGAAGAAACAGTCTTCAAACTCAATTATGAAATTGTAAAATTCTGCATATTTATAATTATTAACCCAGGTTAAGGCAAATCATGTCCAATGTCAATTATATATATTTAAGAAGGTAAGGAAGTCTATATAGGTTTTGAGAGGGTTGTTTTCCTATCTTTTGTTGTTGAGACAGTCTCACTAGGTTTCCCTGGGTAAAATGCCATAGCGTTATAGGTCACAGCAAACTCAAACTCATAGGCTCAAGTAATCCTCTTGCCTCCACTTCCCTAGTAGCTGGAACTACATGTGCCCACCACAACATTCTGCTAATTTTTCTACTTTTTAGTAGATACAGGGGTCTTACTCCTGCTTGGTCTGTTCTTGAACTCTTGAGCTCAGGCAATCTATCTGCCTTGGCCTCCCAAAGTTCTAGGATTATAGGTGTGAACCACCACACCCAGCTATATATAGGTTTCAGGTGTATTTTTAAAAGTACAAAAGATTTCATATAGATGTCCTGTTAAAAAATTAAACTTTTTTTAAAAATCAACTTTTAGATTCATAGTAGTGTTGTCACGATAAGTTGCCTTGAAAATGTGTTTTTGTGGCAAACCTAGTTGCTAAAAGATAATAGATACCATTACACTACCCAGCTCTAGGTACATCCAGACCAATAATCCATGGAATTGTATTTGAAAGAGAAAATTCATATGTTATCTTTCTAAGGATGTAGGGAGAAAGGAGTACATGATTAACCTATTGACACAATCAAGGCAGAGAAAGGTCGTGCTGAAGAATGTGGCATGAGAAATTGAAATCACTGACAATGCCTCTCATGAGGAGAGGACCTGGCAAATATCAAATGCAGAAACATGATACAAATGCATCCCCTTTTTACAGATGAAATAAGTAAATATCCTCAGAATAAAACTTGAAAATTCCCGTAACCTGCTGATGGTGAGAACATTATGCATTGACATCAACTTATAAATTATTATACTAGATATAATTTATATCTATCAACTCCCCTTTCTGAAAGTGAACTGCCTTGTCCAAAGAAATATGCAGGGATAATCATCATGTTTTACCAATTACGTGTCCTCATTCTGGTGTTGAGTGGACCAAAGGCTTAAACTTGAGCCACAGGTGGCCCATTCACAGGTTTGCCAATGATCCATAAGGTCTGACAGAACAAAAGAAGGACAACGAGAATTTGTTCTTGAAGTTTTTGAACTAGGAAACCAGACCTGAAGCAATTACTTCTGTGGGATGAAGCAGAGAGAATGCCATAAGGGAAGAGACTAAAACATCTAAAACATGGCAGGATGCACCTATGTACAAGACAAAGATATTAAGGAACAGAAATGAAGTAATTTTATAAATTAGGTAATACAAATGGTCAATGAAGTAGGCAAAATGGAGCCAATTACCAAATATCTGTTTATTAGAAAGCATTTAGTTTAAGGGTCATTATAACCAATCAACAGTGGCATAAAAGATAGATGCATTTATTTTATATTCAATTACAAATCCAGCGGTTGGTTTCCAAGGTTGATCAGTGACTCTGCTGTGTCACCAAAGATCCAGGCTTATTTCATCTCCTAAGTCCATCATTCTCATAATAATTTCCACCTTTAGGCTTGTTGCCGTTAAGAAGATGGATGCTACACTTCCAGGCTTTACATGATAGTACCCAGAGAAGGAAGGAGAATGGTGCCGGAAAGAATTGTCCTCTCTGATTTCCATCTCTTAACAGGGACAAAAAGCATTTCTAGAAAACCATACCAAGTTTCTCCTTCTCTTTCCTTGGTGAGATTCAGTATCATACTCATTGCCAGGTCTGTCACTGACTAAAATCAATGAGAGAGTTATGACTGACATAGACCATGGTTTGGAAAACTATAGCTCACACCCAATTTTGTAAATAACATTTTATTAGAGCACAATCATACCCGTTTATTTATGTATTATATATGGCCGCTTTCATGCTATAAGAGCTGAGTTGAATTGTTGCAACAGAGACCATATTAATCACAAAGCTTAAAATATTTATGACTTGGACATTTACATTAAAAGTTTGCCTACTTCTGACTTCAGATCTATCATGATTCATCCCCTGGAGTTAAACAAATTCTGCCATCTAAATAAAGTTGAAGTCCTGTTAGCAGACAAGATGAGGGAAATGGCTATTGGATTGGATAAGATGTAACATACCACAGGGATGGAGAGAGAAAGAACAAGAATGAGAGAGAGAGAGAGAGAGGAGAATGTATGAGGATGAGAGCTTCCTTAGTTTCTGGAAAGTTTTCAATTTATAATTCCAGTTACTCTTTTTTTTTTTTTTGCAGTTTCTGGCCAGGGCTGGGTTTGAACCCACCACCTCCAGCATATGGGGGGCTGGCGCCCTACTCATTTGAGCCACAGGTGCTGCCCCCAGTTATTCTTTTGAGTAGGAAAACAGACTGGAAATATAGCCTAACATCAAGGTAAATGTATTTACTTCAGATAGAGTTAATCACTCTTTGGATTGAAAACTGGTTTTTAATATAAAATTGTAAAACTTTCGGTCTTAGAATTTACAAGAGAATGCTGAGCTGAATAGAACTTACAGCTAACGCCGTTGGCCTTTTCTAAACTCCTCCAACTGCAAAACATAATCCCCACATTTAATTTGAAATAAGAGATTCACTTTGTTTGAAATAATAATTGGCATAAATGTATTCTCATTCTTTTTCCTCTCAACTTTTAATATTTGCAGTTTCTAAGAAATCAGTGATGTGGTAATTATGTGACTGTATCATGCTTTCAGAATTAATCCTAATAAAAAAGTATATGGTTTCATTTTAAATTTGTTAACTGTAGTTGTTAAGTGACTCTAACTTCCTGTCTCTATCCAGGAACAAAACTCAAATATTTTATAACATTCCAATATTCCACCATGTCTTCAGAGTCGATATTGTAGACAGACATCTAGATAGAATGACTAAAAGAAAGTCATTGTTTAGAGTCAGATAATTTTACTTCTGGACTAGACACAAATACTTACTAGCTGTGTGATATTATTCAAGTTATTTAAGCTTTCCTGATCTCAGTTTCCTTATCAGCAACATCAAAGTAATACTCCTTGTCTGCGGTATATATAATATAAATGATAGTTATGAAAGTACTTTTAAAATGCAATCAGTATACAAATATAACAATTTAACATTCTGGTGCAAGTTCCATCTCTCTGAGGAAGTCATTAGCTTTATGTATAAAGTTTACATATTTTAGGAAATTACCTTTTATTGTTTTTTAACTGGTTAGCTGGCAAGAAGACACAGGATGGGAAGAATTAGAAGTCAGTAGTTAAAAATGTGAGTTACTTAATTTGCATGTTCTGGGTGGGGTAGTTTAGGAACATAGAGAAATTAGTTTCTGCTAGCTTATTAAAGGGGGGAAAAAGTAAAGGAAAATTCAAAGAGAAAAGGGGAAAGATCCAAAAACATTTTTTTGTAACTTGTAATTATGCCCAAATCTGGTAACACTTTAGAAATCATAAGTATTTTAATTTAACTACATACATATTGAGTATATAAAGGACCAGTTCAGACTAGAAAAAGGAAGTTGGATTTGGGGGAAGATGTTGCATTTAGAAATAAGACAGATCCTGTGGTCCCAGCTACTTGGGAGGCGGAGACAGGAGACTCGCTTGAACCCAGGAGTTGGAGGTTGCTGTGAGCTGTGATGCCATGGCACTCTACCCAGGGGGATAGCTTGAGGCTCCGTCTCAAAAAAAAAAAAAATAGAAATAAGACAGATGAGAATGGGAGGGGGAAATCCTCCAGGAAAAGCATCCTACATTGAGAACAAAATGTGAACAAAAGCATAGAGACAGAAAGGACTTATTCTAAAATAGACATTAGTTGACCAGTCTGGCTAGAAGAAAGGGTATAGTAAGAACAAGTATACAAAATACATAATAATGTACAAAATTGGAGAGCTTGAAGCCAGGTCAAGGTAGGTTTTGAAAGAATTGTTTTTATAGGTATAGTAAATATATGCAGCATGTAAAATATGTAACATCTGCAGACATATGATGAAATACTAGAAATCATGGCAAGATAGCATAGCTATTAATCCTTTGTATGCCAATGGTCGATCTCAAATTTTTGTGATCATTAAACCTAAGACTGATTCCACTTTCTCATCTATTTCTCTATATAATTAAAATTTTATTTAATTAAGTCCCTGAATACTATAATGAGTAGTTCGCTTTTGAAAATTTCACGGTATAATGTTTTTATCATCAGAAGCTAGATCAGAGAGAAAAGGTGACAGAATAATTAATGCTTTGTAAATTTGCTCGGCTATAAAAAGACTCTGAGGTGTTTTTTTTTAATAGTAAATATATATGAAGTGATTTTCTGGCTTCTATCGAACTGCAGAGTTGAGTCTTTGAAAATGATGGAGGAGTCTGAGTTTCACTTACTTGTGAATTTCTCTTGTGAAAGCAAGCATGTGCAGTCTTAGTAGTTTTATATGAAGGAATGTTATCCTTCATTAAAATAAAGTAGGAAGATATTGCAAACATTTCTGCTGACATTTCTAGGTGTGTGCTGTTTACTTTGTATCCCAGGAGAAGAATATATTAAAGAATCCTGCTGCCAGAAAGGACTTGGAGAGTTCAAACAGCCCAGCCACCTGCTCCCAGGTAAGACAGCACCTAACTAAAGTTATCTATTCTATTGTTTAAAACTATAGGAGAACAGAATAATTTCTTTTTCTTTTTTTTTTTTTATTGAATGGTAACTATGTACATTAATACACTTCTGGGGTACAGTGTGGGGTTTTCACATGCAATCCGAAATACTTCCATCAAACTGATCAACACAGCCTTCATGTCATTTTCTCAGTTAT
>CAUYQV010137138.1:0-15177 GCA_963574575.1 Galagoides demidoff
GGGCGCCTGTGGTCCCAGCTACTTGGGAGGTGGAGGCAGGAGACTCGCTTGAACCCAGGAGTTGGAGGTTGCTATGAGCTGTGATGCCATGGCACTCTACCCAGGGGGACAGCTTGAGGCTCCGTCTCAAAAAAAAAAAAAAATATTACACATAACACCAAGCTTGATAGTTCATGCCTATAATCCTAGCACTCTGGAAGGCCAAGCCAGAAGGATCATTTGTGAGACCAGCCTGAGCAAGAACAAGACTCTATCTCTATAAAAAACAGAAAAATTGGGGGAAGTGCCTGTGACTCAAAGGAGTAGGGCACTGGCCCCATATACCAAAGGGGGCAGGTTCAAACCCGCCCTGGCCAAAAACTGGAAAAAAAAAAATAAATAGAAAAATTAGCTGGGCATAGGAGGGGGCCGTGATGACACTACGGCTGCACTCTAGCCCAGGCAACAGAGCTAGGCACTGTCTCAAAAAGAAAACAAACAAACAAATACACTTAAGATGAATATAACACAAGAAAACAGAGAGCTAATTATGGTCATATGGTAGGAGTCAGGGATATTTTCCTCTAAATTAACACCTTACTTCTAAAATGGTAATGGGTAAGGAACTCAACTTTTAAAAAAAATTCAAAGGCCAGGTGTGGTGGCTCATGCCTGTAATACTAGCACTCTGGGAGGCCAAGGCAGATGGATTGCCTGAGCTCACAGGTTCAAGACCAGCCTGAGCAAGAGCAAAACCCCATTGGTGCATTGTGGCAGGCACCTATAATCCCAGCTACTTGAGAAGCTAAGGCAAGAGAATCACTTGAACCCAAAAGTTTGAGGTTGCTATGAGCTGTGAGGCCACAGCACTCTACCAAGAGCGATACAGTGAAACTGTCTCAAAAAAAAAAAAACTTCAACATACTTCATGCATTTACAAATTCTCATTTATGTGCAATTCACAAGATACCCTGCATAAAATGCATAGTATAGAACCAAATTTCATGGCCTATGCCAATATCTCTAATTTTTTGTTGAAAAACATTTTAATCTTATTAATTATAATAGACAATAATCCATATTCATTGTATAAATTAGAAAATTTGGATAAGAAAAAGAAAATAATTACCTATAAAAAAACTACATTCAGAAATAATAACAATTTGGCACACATCCTTCCAGATATCAATGTATTTTTGGTTTGTTTTTTTTTTTTGAAACCGAGCCTCAAGCTGTCCCTCTGGGTAGAGTACCGTTGCATCACAGCTTACAGCAACCTCCAACCCCTGGGCTCAAGTGAGTCTCCTGCCGCAGTCTCCCAAGTAGCCAGGGCCACAGGCACCTGCCACAACACCTGGCTATTTTTTGGTTGCAGCCGTCCTTGTTTTGGCACACCTGGGCTGGATTCGAAACCAGCACCTTAGATGTATGTGGCTGGTACCTTAGCCACTTGAGCCACAGGCACCGAGCCTATTTTTGGTTTCTTAACTGAAATGGTATCATGTAGGTTTTGTTTGCTTTTTAATTTTTCTTCCTATTCGTGCTTTCCTTGCTGAAGAGTCATATTTTTCTATCTGCTTTTTTCTCTTACACACACCAAGACATCTTTTCATGTCTATACATTCTTCTGAGGGCATTATGACAGGGTAGTGATCCACTGTAGGGATGTGTCACAACAATCACTGGAAAACATTTAGGTTGTTCACAATTCTCTGGAGCCACACTGGCAGGATTCAAGCCCTATTCCTACCACTAACTCAGCCACCTTGGGGAAGCAACCTCATTTCTCTATGCCTGTTTTTTCTAAAAAAATGGAGATTACACTACCCATTTCATGTGATTACTGTGGGGGTTAAATACACAGCTTCCATTATCAACAGTGTTATAACTGGTATGCTCACAGCTAAATCCTGACATACATTTTTATTACATCAATGTAATTTCCTTCTAATGGGAACTTTCCTGTTAGAAGGTAGGCCTTTTTTTTTTTGACAGAGCCTCAAGCTGTTGTCCTGGGTAGAGTGCCAAGGCATCACAGCTCACAGCAACCTCTAACTCCTGGGCTCAAGTGAGTCTCCTGCCTCTGCCTCCCAAGTAGCTGGGACCACAGGCACCCGCCACAATGCCCGGCTATTTTTTGGTTGCAGCCGTCATTGTTGTTTGGCAGGCCTGGGCTGGATTCAAACCCACCAGCTCAGGTGTACATGGCTGGTGCCTTAGCCGCTTGAGCCACAGGCGCCAAGCTGGTAGGCCTATTTTTAAGGCTTCTGAGTCCACAAAATTACAACTTAAAGCCCTGCATCAAAGAGCCTTTTCACTTAATATTCATTTTACTTTATCCAAGAATTTGAGAACTACAATCCACATAAGCTAACCAACTCATTTCACTCTATTTGCTTTTGATCTTCCACTATGGGTCGGCAAACATAGATATATTTCATAAAATCTCAAAGTTTATAGGGAACTTGAAGTCACCTACCCCAAATCCTCCTTGAACACATCAATTCTACTCTGACTCCCCAACGCAGACACCATTACATTCTTACAGTTTTAAGGAAAAACAATTCCAAAACAATCCATTCCATTTTCACAGTTTTGAGGAAATTTCTCTTGGAAAAATAGTTGAAATCTGCCTTTAACTTCTACCCAGAGATCCTAATTCTTCCTGGTCAGATCAAATCTGATCCCTCTGTGTGACAGAACCTCCAAATTTAAAGGTGGCTACTATTACATAGAAAAGCCTTCTCTTCTTTAAGTCAGACATCCATATATGCTCTATAGTTCAGTACCTTTGAAACTTGGGTGTCTACATGTATCACCTTGGAAACTATAAAAATAGAGGCCCAGGTCCTGTCCTACTTAAGGTTGGGCCTCCAGGTATTGTTTTGTTCTGTATTTTTTGGAGACAGAGTCTAACTATGTCGCCCTCAGTAGAGTACTATGGTACCACAGCTCACAGCAACCTCAAACTCTCGGGCTTAAGAGATTCTCTTGCCTCAGCCTCCCAAGTAGCTAGAACTACAGGAGCCCACCACAATGCCTAACTATTTTTGTTGTTCTTGTTATTGTTGTTTGGTAGGCCTGGGCCAGGTTCGAACCCACCAGCCCTGGTGTATATGGCTGGTGCCTTATTAGCTGCTGAGCTACAGGCACAGAGTCTTCCTTGTATTGTTTTTATAATTTGATCTCCCAGGTGGCTCTGATATAAAGTTTGAGAATGGATACAAAGTCTCACCTTTGGTGTGACAACCTGCTACTTAAAAAGCTAGGACAACATCCCAAGTATATTACAACCAGTACAAAGTGGTGCTAACACCTTGCTCTTTCTACCTACTGTTCTACCAACTTAGAAATTACTTTTTTAGAAATATGACACAATGCCTGTTGTCTAATAGTCAAAAAAAAAAAAAACTGTAGATTTAGAGTATGAATCAACCCTATTCTGTAACCAGTGAAAATGATTAAGTCTTTCCCACATTTCCCATTTGTGCCTAAAGATTTGAGGTCCTGCCAGTCTTTACAATTATTCCTATTAAAAGGTAAGTGAAGGGGTTGAGTGTTTTAGATTTCTACTTCTAAATATGTCAATGGCTGTGCATATGAATTTATCTTTAGTGTAGAAATCACTTCAAGGTTAAGCCTCTACACTCAACACATGGACATATTCAGCCCAAATAAAGGTACACTACTAGCTTACCAACTGAACTGAGAGCTGACTGTTCACAGCATCTTCATTATGCAAAGCATAATGTCAACACTCAACACTATGAGGAAACAGAGAGCCCCTAATACTAATCTCATCTAGGACTACATGTGCTTTTTTTTTTTTTTTTTGAGGCAGAGCCCCAAGCTGTCCCCCTGGCATCACAGCTCATAGCAACCTCCAACTCCTGGGCTCAAGCAATTCTCCTGCCTCCGCCTCCCAGGTAGCTGGGACTACAGGCACCCGCCATAATGCCTGGCTATTCTTTGGTTGCAGCTGTCGCTGTTTGGTGGGCCAGGCTGGATTTAAACCCGCCAGCTTAGGTGTATGTGGCAGGCGCCTTAGCCACTTGAGCCACAGGCACCAACCCTACATATGTGCCTTTTAGAGAGCATGACAGACAAACATCTTCAGAAAACTTAAGTATAAGACTAATTACATAGCCAAAGTAGACAAATTAATGTCATAGAAACCCTGATTACTACTTGGAAAGACTGGGGCCAAAGAAATGGTATTCATTAGAAAATCTGGTTGTGGCTCAGCACCCGTGGCTCAAGCTGCTAAGGTGCCAGCCACATACACCTAAGGTGGCAGGTTCAAATCCCCAGCCTAGGCCCGCCAAACAACAATGATGGCTGCAACCAAAAAATGGCCGGGCGTTGTGGCGGGGCACCTGTAGTCCTAGCTACTTGGGAGGCTGAGGCAGGAAACTCGCTTGAGCCCAGGAGTTGGACGTTGCTGTGAGCTGTGATGCCACAGCACTCTATCCAAGGAGATAGCTTGAGGCTCCGTCTAAAAAAAAAAAAGAAAACTTGGTTGCCCTGAACTTCAACTTTGTTTGGGTTGGTTTGTTTGCTAAGTGAGAGAGAAAGGTGAAGGCCATCAGTAAGTTCATTTGCAGACAACCTGCAAAGCAAGACTAGATAAGGGTCTTATGCTCTCTCAAAAAAATTCATGAGTCAAATCTCACTTAACAATTCTGAATTCCTCATGACATGTTTGCTTTACCTGTTACTATTTCCAACTTACAAAGTACTTAAGGGAAAAATAAAGCCATTCTACAAGAGATGTGGTCTGCACTGTAATCTTAGCACTCTGGGAGGCAAAGATGGGTGGATCACCTAAGCTCAAAAGCTCAAGATCAGCCTGAACCAAAAATAAAGCCCCCATTTCTACTTTAAAAAAAAATATATAAAAACTAGATAGGCATGGTGGTGGGCACCTATAGTCCCTACTTCAAAAAAAAAAAAAAATTGGACAGGCATGGTGGCAGGTGCCTATATGACAGCTTTTCTGGAGGCTGAGTCAAAAGGATCCCTTGAGCCCAAGAGTTTGATAGTTGCTGTCAGTTAGGAAGCTAGGCCACTACCCAGGGCACAGAGTGAGACTCTGTTTCAAAAAAGAGAGAGAGAGAGATGTGGCTTATTATAAACATACTTTACACATGCTGAGGGTGGGGCCAAAAGGGACAAACTGAAATAAAGTAGAATTAACCAACATCAGTCTATTTTCATTTGAACAGCAAACATTAAAAATACACCTGGCATTCTCTAACAACTACATGAAGAATGACCAGATGCTTCCTGTTGATGGAACAGTAGAGAACTACTGACTGACAGATTCAGTCTAGAGTTCACAGAAACAACTAGAAACAAATTTAACTTCCTCTCAAAACCATTAAAGCAAGCATGGCTTCAAATTTTTACATGTAACAGTATAATTGTCACCCAACCTAGAAAATCCAGATTGTTTCAGAAACTGACACAGAGGACTCTGAGGAGTCTTATGTATTCAAACTATTCTTCCTTTCTTTTTTTTTTTTTTTTTCTGAGACAGAGACTCAAGCTTTCCCCCTGGGTAGAGTGCCATGGCATCACAGCTCACAGCAACCTCCAACACCTGGGCTCAAGCGAGTCTCCTGCCTCCACCTCCCAAGTAGCTGGGACCACAGGGGCCCACCACAACGCCTGGATATTTTTTGGTTGCAGCTGTCATTGTTTGGCAGGCCCCAGCTGGATTCGAACCCAACACCTTAGGTGTATATGGCTGGTGCCTTAGGCACTTGAGCCACAGGCGCTGAGCCTATTCTTCCTTTCACCAAAGATTTTCACTGCAGAATTCCCTCTAAATCTGGAGCACTTATAGTGTTTTGAAAGTATTCTTGCTTTAAAGATAAAAATTAACATACAAATTTTCACAAGCACATCTAATACAGAATTCACATTTTACTTGTGTACACCATTAAAAATATGTACCTTCATATCACTCTAATAGATTCCTACAAGAAAAAAAACCAAAAAAAAAAAAAATGCAGTTAATTGAGGTGATTCACTCAGAACATTTCCAAATGTTCCTGAGGCTCCAGGATCATATCCAGATTATGCAATCTTTATCTGTGATATTGTTTATACACTTTAATGCGATTTTTTTTAAAAGTGAGCCCACTAAAAAAAATATTGGAATCAGTCTTATCTATACTCTTAAAATGTTGTCTTGCACAAAATCCCGATTTGACTTGTATGGTGAAAACAGGAAAGGATAATATATTTCTGTTTAAAACAAAACTATTAAGCGTACAGAGTTTTCCAGAAGTTACAAGGTGTGAAAACCACAACACAGTGACACACTGAAGAAGTATATTTAAGAATGTAGCACTCTTCTATTACACTAGACATTAAAAAGATTTGTACGTGTCACTTCTGCTTAAATGTCATTAGTGTTAACATTAAATGTTTTTTTGTTTCAGAAAAATTGACAAAAATGAGATAACGTCGTTTTTACTTTTCTTAAAACTCAAAAGTCTGAGACTGAAGATGGACGTGCCAAAACTGATGATACTTGCATGTTAGTGAGAAAAAATTTAAACCAAGGCGGGTAGGTCGTGAGATAAACGATATGCAAAAAAATTTCTGACTACTAACTTCTAGATAATAAATTAAGAGTGCATCTTTAATTGTGATGGCAAAGTACTTTACAAGGATCATTTATGGACTAATTCAAACCTTCTTCTAGATACAAATTGTACTTCAGAAAGTAACTTGCCTGAGTGGAGACAGCAAACGAGTCTGGAGGGAGAAGTTAAATATTTCCACATTACCAAGCCCCCTTCAGAAGTAAACTGTAGTCTCTGCCCCTTCTTTGAACAGATGTCTGCTCGCCAGGCTTAAAGGAAGAGAGTATGTACCAGAAACAAGCGTAAAGTGGGAAAACACACAAAGCAGGCCTCTCTCATTCCTTTGGTTTCAGTTTTCACGATGCACCCTTGAGGATAGGCATGCTGCTTCAACACAGTTGGAGAGCTTCAACGAAAACACGCTAAATACACCACTGATTAACTGTGCCCAGGCAGAGATGACCTGGCAAAATTCTCAACTTTCCCGAAGCCGTGCACTCGCCGGTCTCCGCGGCAAAGTCTCTGTGGCACAAGTCTCGAGCTGATCAGAAAGGCAGTCTTCTTCCCCTCAGGACTCCAGTCCCCGCGGCCGACGCTGTCGTGGTGGCCGCCCCACGCGGCACAGGCTGGGCTCTCCAGTTAACCCTGTCCCGGCCATCCGCTCCCGCGGCGGCCCGAGCGCCTCCCCGCCCCGTGGGCCCCGCGGGCCCCGCAGCACCGTGCGCCCAGGGCCGGACGCCCCTTCCCTGCTCCGGAGAACCCGGCGGGTCCGTCAGGTCGCCCAGACAAAGGAGCCGGCGGCGCCGGGGGCCGAGGCCGGGCCGCGCCTGCCTCTCTCCTTCTCCCGCCCATAGCCCGCCTCCCGACGATCTCAGAGCCCCCACCGTCCCGGAGCGACCCCATCGCCACCCCAGCTCGGGGCTGCGGCCTGGCCCAGCCCAGAGCAGCCAGGAGGCCGCGGCATGCCGGGCCCGAGGAGGGGGCGGCGGCCGCCACCATGTCTGCCCGCCCCTCCCAGAAGCGGGGTGCCCAGCGGACAAAGCACGGCGGCGGCGCGGGCGGAGCGGGCGCCCAGGCCGACCCCGCCGACCCCCGCGGAATAAGCGGGGCCAGGAGCCCCGGAAACCCGGCGCCTTAATGCAATAAACAGGAAATCGCGGGGATGATCTGGGTTCCGGGGGAAGTGGAATTATTTTTTACCAGCGAAGAGATCAACTTCCACATCCGGTGGTAACAGGGCCCTACACAGACCCGCACTGACCTGGAAAAGCTTCGGGAGCGGCAACGGGGAGGCAGCAGGAGGTGGTGCGAGGACCCAAGGCGCCTCGTACCCGGCCGGGCTGACGCGGCCCAGCTACACACAAAGCGCTTCAGCTGCACAGGGCGCTATTTTCCGAAAATGCCGCGTCTGGTCGGCGCCCAAAATCCCCACCGAAAAGTCCCCCGTGCTGCGCGCGGAAGGACACATGGTGTGCGAGTGAGTCAAAGCTCCCAGCATCCCTCCTCGGCCGGCCTCCGTCAGCCCCGGGCCCGAGGACTTTCCGCCTCGGCAGTCGGCAGTAGAGCCTACTCCCACCCACTTCCCGACCCCATTCCGGCGGGAGAAAGGAGCGAGAGGGTCTGACTTTTCTTTTTAACAGAAGGAAGGAAAATATGCCATTTCTAGTGCTTCAGCCACACAAAGAAGACGGCGGAATGATCCACTCTTTGCGACCGCAAGTCCCGGCCCGCCCGGCGCCTGCGCGGCAGCGGGGGTGGGAGCTACAGCCCGCCATGTGCGCGGCAGGGCTGCGGGGCCGCAGCGGAACCTTCCCGCTTCTTTCTGCAGCGGGTCGGAGTTTGGAAACTAATAAGACAGTGCTGAGCTTTCTTTTATCTCCCTGACTTAACGGTTAAAAGACACACTGCGGAATCCTTGGAAGTTAAGTCTGCCCACTGAGCCGCCTGGGAGAATCTTGGGAGACGGAAGGGCAGCCGGGAGGTTAGGACGTACCTTAAAGTGACCCTAGATTCAACTAGGCAGACTGGAACGAGAGAGACGCTCTAGAGGTAGCAGGGAAAGAACTGAAGGATGTTCAGTCTCCACTTAGCATAAGCTGAGTAGGTTTATAACCAGGATGTACATGCTCAGGTAGCTTTTGTTTGTTTAACATCTATTGGTGCCTCATTCTTCATACACCCTCATAACTGCTCCCTGAATTCCCTTAGATATCTGTCACCCCAGGTAGAGATGTTTCCCGTTGCTGGAATGTCAAAGATTTTGTGGTGTTGCACTTAATATTAAGAAAGTTAAACTCGGCTGGGCGCCTGTAGTTCAGCGGCTAAGGCACCAGCCACATAACACCAGAGCTGGCGGGTTCAGATCCAGCCCGGGCCTGCTAAACAACAATGACAACTACAACCAAAAAATAGTCGGGCGTTGTGGCAAGCGCCTGTAGTCCCAGCTACTTGGGAGGCTGAGGCAAGAGAATCGCTTAAGCCCAAGAGTTAGAGGTTGCTGTGAGCTGTGATGCCACTGCCACGCACTCTACCAAGGGCGACAGCTCAAGCTATATCTCAAAAAAAAAGAAACATTCATACGGCTTTTACTTTAGGAATAGTGATTTCTAAAGTAAAAGCCTTATGAATTTAATTACATGTGATTTGGTTAGGAACTTAATACCCTGACAAGTTTTTAACAGGAGAACCTGGAATAATTGCTTTCTCACCCAGGTTCCCTAAGATACTGTTCAGTATCTTCTAATCTGAGATTTGGGAATATCTGAGACAGCATTAAGAGTTTGATCCAGGAGAGGTGACAAACTTAAATGAAACCTTCCTTGCCCACTGATTATGTGTGGCCTGCCATAAGTAATCTTTCTTCACTTACCTTTTGTAATGATGTAGTAAAGAGTCGTAGTTTTTCTACAACTTACCTTTGTGCCTTACATAGAAAAAGTGACATAGGAGCCATGGTCTATTTTCTTTTGATTTAATATTTTTATTGTTTCAGTTGGTAAAAATTTGAAATTTTAATGTCATGTTTATTTGTAACATGTTTACTTGAATAAACATTCAGCTAAGAAGTGCTATAGAAGCCTTACCCAGTCACCCCCAGTTAGTTTTATGCTGTAGAATGTAGAAGTAAATAGTTAAAAGTAGAATGATAAGGGGGAAAATACTGCAGAATCACATAAAGAAGGAACCCCTTACCAAAGGAATGGAAGGGGACTGGAGAAGCAATTAGCTTTAATAAGGGAATTGGGGAAGACCTAGAAAGAGGAAGGAGTAAGTATAAAGGTTAGGAGGCAAACACTAGGGAAATTGGGTAAGGATATCTGAAGGTGCTTTTTTTTTGGTAGAGACAGTCTCACTCGATCACCCTTGGTAGAGAGCCGTTGCATCACATCACACAGCTCACAGTAACCTCCAACTCCTGGGCTTAGGCGATTCTCTTGCCTCAGCCTCCCGAGTAGCTGGAACTGCAGCCACCCGCCACAATGCCTGGCTATCTTTTTGTTGCAATTTGGCCGAGGCCAGGTTTGAACCCGCCACCCTCGGTATATGGGGCCAGCACCCTACCCACTGAGCCACAGACGACACCCTGAAGCTGCTGCTTTACATGCAGGTCCACTCATGAAGACCTTGAATGTCCTGTGCAGAAATCAGCTCTTGAAATCCAAGAGGAAGCTTATTAAAGATTTCAAGTAGAAGCACTATAGGATAGAATTTGCATTTTAGATCACTTACACAAAAATCCAAAGCATGGAAAACAACAGCATGGGAGAGATTAATGAAGTGGTCTGAGGTAGTGGCAAATGGAGAAGAAAAATGACCAATGTGGTTTTTAACAGCTTGGAGATTTGATACACTAGATAAGGGAATGACTCCCAAGTGTGTTGGTGGAGCATTTTGGAGAATGGAAATGTCTTCCCTGATGTTAGAAACAAGGGAAAGGGGCGGCACCTATAGTTTAGTGGGCAGGGCGCTGGTCACATACACAGAGGTTGGCAGGTTTGAACCCGACCCGGGCCTGCTAAACAACAATGATTACTGCAACAACAACAAAATAAATTAGTTTAAAAAATAGCCAGGCCTTGTGGCATGCACCTCTAGTCCCAACTCCTCGGGAGGCTGAAGCAAGTGAATCACAAGCCCAAGAGTTTGAGGTTGCTGTGAGCTGTGATGCCATAGCACTCTACCCAGGGCGACACAGTGAGACTCTGTCTCAAAAGAAAAAGAAACAAGGGAGGAAGCTAGACATGGCAGCTAACACCTCTAATCCTAACACTGGGAGTTGCTGGGGGGAGGATTGAGACCAGGAGCTAGTTTGAGACTAGCCTGGTCAAGAGCAAGATCCAGTCTCTATTAAAAACAGAAGAACCTAGCTCAGCATCAGGGCAGGTGCCCATAGTCCCAGCTACCCAGAAGGCTGATGCAAGAGGATCACTTGAGCCCGAGGTTGAGGTTGATGTGAGCTAAGGACTTACACGCTACCCAGGGTGACAATGAGATTCTGTCTCAAAAAAAGAAGGGAGGAGAATATTAGGGAAGAATAAGGTTCTCGTTGCATGATGTAGAATTTTTGTTTGTTTGTTTTGGGGGTACTTCCAGGGCTTTTAAAGAAGAACAAAGAGCCAGGCCAGGTGACTCATACCTGTTATCCTAACACTCTGGGAGGCCAAGGCAGGTGGATTACTTGAACTCAAAGAGTTCAGGACCAGCCTGAGCAAGAGCAATATAGCTGGATGTTGTGGGTTCCTGTAGTCCCAGCTACTCAGGAGGCTGAGGCAAGAGAAACTCTTGAGGTCAAGGGTTTGAGGTTGCCATGAGCTATCACGCCACCCACACTACCACGGGCAACAAAGTGAGACTCCTATCTGAAAAAAACAGCCAAAAAAAAAAAAAGTTTAGAGCACTCCAAAGAGTTAGAAGTGGATCTCTTGTGGAGGAGAAAAGGTGAGAGAGACCAATTGAAGAGCCAGTGACCAACCAAGCACATAGATATAGTCAGCAATTAGATGTTTGTTCATTCAACACCTGTTGAAAGAGCACCCATGCTGTGGCTTGACAGCAGCAAAACAGAGATTCTGCCCTTGTTTCTAGAGTGAAACAGAAGAAGGGCAATATCCCATAATTTCATGAAGGGTAGTTCACCGTGGGTGGCGCCTATAGCTCAATGGGTACTGACTCTATCTCAAAAAAAAAAGTGGTTGGATAAAGTTTCTCTGAGGGAGAATGAGCAAAGTTTAGGTGTTATTCTTTGAACTAAGACTGGGAAGGAGTTAAGGAAAGTATGTAAAACCAAAGGAAATAGCAGATGAGAAGTTCGTTGTGTTAAGAAATAGCAAGGAGGCTTGGCACCTGTGGCTCAAGCGGCTAAGGTGCCAGCCACATACACCTAAGGTGGCGGGTTCAAATCCAGCCCCAGCCCACCAAACAACAATGACAGCTGCAACCAAAAAATAGCCGGGCGCCTGTGGTCCCAGCTACTTAGGAGGCTGAGGCAGAAGACTCGCTTGAGCCCAGGAGTTAGAGGTTGTGAGCTGTGATGCCACAGCCTACCCAGGGGGATAGCTTGAGACTCTATCTCAAAAAAAAAAAAAAAAAATAGCAAGGAGAGGGCAGCACCTCAAAGGAGCACCTGTGTCTCAAAGGAGTAGGGTGCCAGCCCTATATGCCGGAGATGGCGGGTTCAAACCCAGCCCTGGCCAAAAAAAAAAAGGAAAGAAATAGCAAGGAGGAAAAAATAATAATAAAAAATAAATAGCAAGCCTGTGGCTCAAAAGGCTAAGGCACCAGCCATATACACCTGAGCTGGCGGGTTTGAATCCAGCCTGGGCCCGCCAAACAATGATGGGTAACCGGGTGTTGTGGCAAGCATCTGTAATCCCAGCTACTTAGGAGGTGGAGGCAGAAGAAAGTCGCTTGAGCCCAGGAGTTGGAGGTTGCTATGAGCTGTGATTCCACAGCACTCTACCCAGGGTGACAGCTTTAGGCTCTGACTCAAAAAAAAAAAAAAAGAAATAGCAAGGAAAGGCTCAGCGCCTGTAGCATGGTGGTTATGGCGCCAGTCACATACACCAAGGGTTCACCCTAGCCAGCTAAACAACAGTGACAACTGCAACAAAAAATAGACGAGTGTTGTGGCGGGCACCTATAGTCCCAGCTTTTGGGAGGCTAAAGCAAGAGAATTGGTTAAGCCCAGGAGTTGGAGGTTGCTGTGAGCTGTGGCGCCACAACACTACTGAGGCACCATAGTGAAACTCTGTCTCAAGTAAAAAAAAAAAAAGAAATAGCAAGGAAGGTCAATGTGGCCGAAATATAGTGAGCAAAGGAAGGAATGGTAGGAGATGAAGCCTGCAACCTTCATAAGTTGCATTTAAGGAGTGGAGTCGCAAGGACTACAATAGAAGTAGTAGAGATGGAGAAAGCAGATGGATTCAAAGTATATTTTATGACTAGAGGTACCCTCTCTTGCTAGTGAATCAAACGTGGAGAGTGAGGGAAAAGGGATGAATGGACAGGGATTCCTAGATTTTGGGGCATGGTTGTGTAAAATTAATTGATTTAACTTTAATAATGTCTTTTATTTAACCTAGTTTATCCAAATATTATCATTTCACATGTGATCAGTATTACAAAACTAAATATTTAAAAGCTTTTTAAAAATTCTTTTTCTAATTACTAAGTGTTTGCAATCTGGTATATATTTTATACTTAAAAGTACATCAGTACTTGATTTCATAAAATGTCCAGTTGAAAAAGTGGATTCATATACGCATTATTAAAGTTAAGATTAAAAATTCAATTTCTAGGCTCAGCGCTTGTGGCTCAAGTGGCTAAGGCACCAGCCACATACACCTGAGCTGGTGGGTTCGAATCCAGCCTGGCTGCCAAACAACAATGGCGACTGCAACCAAAAAATAGCCGGACATTGTGGCGGATGCCTATAGTCCCAGCTACCTGGGAGGCAGAGGCAGGAGACTTGTTTGAGCCCAGGGATTGGAGGTTGCTGTGAGTTGTGATTCCATGGTACTCTATCCAGGGTGACAGCTTGAGGCTCTGTCTCCAAAAAATAAAAAAGAAAATTCAATTTCTAAATTAGCCTCATTTCACTTTCCACATTTCAAGTAAAGCTAGTTGAATGCATGTGCGGCAGTGCAGTCTAGTGGGATAGAGAATAAGTACTCAGATTTTTTTTTTTTTTTTTGAGACGGAGCCTCAAGCTATCCACCTGGGTAGAGTGCCATGGCATCACAGCTCATAGCAACCTCTAACTCCTGGGCTCAAGCGAAATCTCCTGCCTCCGCCTCTCAAGTAGCTGGGACCACAGGCCCCCACCACAACGCCGGGCCATTTTTTTGGTTGCAGCCATCATTGTTGTTTGGTGGGCCCGGGCTGGGGATTCAAACCCGCCACCTTAGGTGTATGTGGCTGGCGCCTTAGCCAATTGAGCCACAGGCGCCGCCAAGTACTCAGATTTTTAAAATTGTTTGGAACCAGCTCTGGAAGGCCTTGGATGACAAGTTTCACCTTCTCAAGAGACAAGGGGAACAGTGAATGATTTTTGAACTAGGGAGTGACCCAACATTGTGCTCATATCCAGAAAGAGCCACTAGGTGGCCAGCTGGTAACTTAGGACCAGAGCTACCCTTCAATTGCCTGCTTCCTCTCTCGGCCCTCCAGACTCTTGTCTCTCTAGCCACAGAGCAGTGGGTGGCATCATCATAACTCACTGCAACCCTGCAACCTCAAACTCCTCCTTCCTCAGTCTCCCAGGTAGCTGGGAGTACAGGCATGTGCTACCACACCCAGCTAATTTTTTTCTATTTTTAGGAAAGACTGGGTCTTGTTCTTGTTCAGACTGGTCTTGAGTTTTTGACCTCAAGCAGGCCTGGGACTCCCAAGATTGCTAGGATTGCAGGCATGAGCCACCACATTCTGCCCCTTCAATTGCTTGGGCTTCATCCCTGTGGACTCAGAAGTCTGATCATTCAGTGATCTTAGAGCTGTGCCACCAAAAATGTGGTCCACAAGCCAGTGCCACTCTGCAAGCCCTTTGTTACTGCTCCATGACATGTCATTTATAGGCTCGGCATCTGTGGCTCAAGTGGCTAAGGCGCTAGCCACATACACCTAAGGTGGTGGCTTCAAATCCAGCCTGGGCCCACCAAACAACAATGATGGCTGCAACCAAAAAAAATAGCCAGGCTTTGTGGCGGGTACCTGTGGTCCCAGCTACTTGAGAGGCAGAGGCAGGAAACTTTCTTGAGCCCAGGAGTTGGAGGTTGCTGTGAGCTGTGATGCCATAGCACTCTACCCAGGGGGACAGCTTAAGGCTTTGTCTCAAAAAAAAAGACATTTGGCTCGGCTTCTGTGGCTCAATCGGCTAAGGCGCCAGCCACGTACACCTAAGGTGGCAGGTTCGAATCCCCAGCCCAGGGCCCCCAAACAACAATGATGGCTGCAACCAAAAAAAATAGCCAGGCGTTGTGGTGGGTGCCTATGGTCCCAGCTACTTGGGAGGCAGAGGCAGGAGACTTGCTTGAGCCCAGGAGTTGGAGATTGCTATGAGCTGTGATGCCATGGCACTCTACCCAGGGGGATAGCTTGAGACTCC
>CAUYQV010137139.1:0-29821 GCA_963574575.1 Galagoides demidoff
CCCCACAAAACACCAACACAACACACACCTCAGCAGGCGTATCACACAGAATACGAAATTCTTTTCAATAGTGAGGAGTTTGACGCTTTAAACTTGCACATTTAAGATCTGGGATCACTTCTGAGGTTTATCTTACAAGGGTACAAGTGAATCTTTCTAAGAGTAGAATGTGAACGTTTTAAAATAATATCTAAGAAAATGACATGAAGGCTATGTTAACCAGTTTGATGGAAGTGTTTCAGATTGTGTGTGAAAACCCCACACTGTAGCTCAGAAGTGAGTTAATGTAAATAGTTACCATTCAATTAAAAAAAAAAACAGGTTCATTATCTCTACAAGGTACCATAGAACAGTTTGGTCTAAGTTTAAGTCATTTTCAATTAAGAAATAATTATGTGAATTTTTCATTTTGTAATAGTCCCCACAAATATAGCTTATCACAATTTCTAAAACATTTCAAAAATGAACAGATTGCATTTTAGACTTTCTCTACAAATACAGCAAATTAGACATGCAGTATTGGCACAGGACAACTGGAAGAGGGTTTCCAGAGGTAGCTCGGCAGGTACAAAGCAGAGCATTTGCAATGAAGACATCAGTACAACGCAGGAAGAGGCAGCCTTTTCAAGGAATGATTCTCTAGCAACTAGATATCTTTGCAGGAAAAAAGTAAACCATAACCAACCACCTCACATCTCCCACAAAAACTAATTCCAAATAAATCATAAATTTAAAAGTGAAAGATAAACAACAAAGCTTCTGGAAGAAAACAATGGAAAAGATCTTCAAAATCTTGGGATAAGCAAAGATTTCTTAAATAGGACACAGAAAACACTATCCTTAAAAAAAAAAAAAAGAAAGAAAAGGACTTTATTGAAATCAAAAACTTCTGTTGATCGAAAGACACCATTAAGAAAGCAAAACAGTAAGCCAGAGAGTGGAAAAAGAAATCTTTAGTACATACATCTAACAAAGTGCTCATACCCAAAATATGGAAGGAACGTCTACAAATCAGAAATGAGAAAAATCCAATTCAAAAAACGAGAGGACAAATCTTAGTGGGCACTTCACAAAGGGTGAATGAGTGAGTGGAAATGTGCTCAGCACCATCACTTCTCAGGGCAACGCCAATCAAAGCCACAGCGATTGACAGCTCCACGTTACCCCAAAAAGATAAAACTAAATTGCAGACAAGACCAAGTGTGGAGGAGGACAAGCAGCAGCTGGGACTGTCACACCTCCTTTAATACATTCTATGCCGTAACCATTTGGAAAACTGAGTTTCTTCTAATGCTAAACATACACACACCTACCCTAATAACTCCGCAATTCTAAGTTTATATCCAGCAAAGTGACAATGTGACTATCACAAAATGTGTACAAAAATGTTCAGATATGTTTTATAGCCATAATAGCCCCCAACATCCTCACTACAGCTCCCCCTCTGCCAAAGGATTCCTTGGCAAACTTTACTCTTGATCATTGGTCAACTTAGGAAGGCTGTGTGGCCTCAGGTAGGGAATATAGTCTGTCTACCTGTCCATGTGCCTGCCTCTCAACCGAGCTCAGCATCAACTCTTAACAACAAACAAAAATCATTTTTTTGTGTGTGTCCTATTGTCACCTCTAGGCAATGCTGACACATTCTTTTAAGTCCAAGGGACAGAGCAATCAGTCCCATCAATCCTTATACGGTTTATATACTGCAAAATTCATAATATGCTACATATATAACCACAAGCTGTAATTTCTTTCCCTTAATGGCTTTTGGGGCCATCGATGTTCCAAATCATCCAAATCCACTAAAGGAAAATCTAGAAATATCTCGTCCTAGTCAGCCGACAGCAGGGTATCTGTAGGAAAATAAGGCTTACAAAGAAAGCTATTTCCTGCCTTCTAGAGCTCAGAAAAGCTTGTGAATCCTGAAGGACTTTAAAGAGAACAGGATAGAGGAGGTCTTTTCAGGCCTGTAAAAAGCTCTTAGGAGGAAAAGATCAAATTCTTTCACCTTAGGGAGGGGGTATGATTAATTATAACTGGGAGAAAAAAGCTGGGCATTGGAAAAAACAAGCGTCTGCATAAACCACAGTGGCTTCTGTATTTTGCTCTAAAACCCTCCAGTCCTCACCATCTCCTGTCCTCCTCCTACACACTCCTTTTATCTAATCACTAGATATAAAAGATGAAGCCCTCAGTGCACTTAAGTTAGCTGTGCTGTCAGAACACTTGCTTTCTACCTATAATAAACACATAAAAAAGCCTCCCAGAAAAGGTAATAAAAAGATAGTAAAAAGTTACTGAAGTTAGCTTCTCCACTTTCAAATCTTCAACTTTTGAATACTTGAAAACAGATCCAAGATAAGGGTAATCTGCTATCCTCAGGGTAAATCTATAGTACAAAGGGTCAAGGAGGAAAGGAAATCAGTATACAAAATTTTCAAGGTTTGAGGTTTTTGCTTATCATTAAGGCAGAGGGGAATCACTGGAAGAAGATATAAAAGTCAGAACTTGTCTACATATTTTCATATTTCACAAGTCCTCCCAAAAATGTACTATTTTTATTTTTATAAGAGTCAGCTATCTTGGCTGGGGGTGGTCGCTCGTACCTGTAATCCTAGCACTCTGGGAGGCCAAGGTGGTGGTCTGTCTGAGCTCATGAGTTAGAGACCAGCCTGAGCCAGAGAAAGACCTCACCTCTAAAAATAGCCAGGCACCCATAGTCCCAGCTACTTGGGAGGCTGAGGCAAGAGAATCGCAGAAGCCCAAGAGTTTGAGGTTGCTGTGAGCTGTGATGCCACGACACTCTACCAAGGACAAAGTGGGACTCTGTCTCAAAAAAAAAGAAAGAGTCAGCTATCTTGGCTTAGTATCGAATAGAACACTTGAAAGGGTAATCATGTACTTGACATAGTGACCTTGAAACTTTAGACTATGCCTAGCATATTTTTATTTTCCAAATGATCTACTTGACAGAGTGAACACTGTAAGCCTGCCTGTGGGCACTTTCTGCTACTTACGGACTGAAGTCCAACCCGTTCAGCCTGCCCTCTACCACCTGGCACAGCACCAGTCTCTTCTTTAGCTTCCTTTGTGTACCTGGGGCCGTATACCAGCCATTCTCTGTACCTTATCATCATTTCCCCCTGAATGGGGGGTCCTTCCAATTCTGCATTTTTAAACTTTACCTATCTTTCAAAATCATGCACCTCACTGAAGCAAGCCTTCCATGATCTGTGAATCTGAAGTGATCCTGACCGCCCCTGATCTTCTTTTACCACAGAACTTCCCATGTTTTCCCCTCTTTCATAGCTTTTTGCCTGTTCATCCATATAACCTTGCATTTATTACTGATTTTCTGAGACCTTAAACTCTTGTATGTATTAGGTGATGGGAATGCAGAGGTAAACAAGATGAAATCTCTGCCCTCGTAAAGCTTATGCTGTAAAATGACAGGAACAGGGGTGCAAATCAGCATCTATGCAGCATAGAAGGTTATTTTTTTTTAAGTATGCAAAGTGTAGTATAAAAATAGATCTGTAAAGACCCAGATCGACTTGGAGAGGAAGAAAAGCATTTTGGACCAGTAAGAACCTTGAACTTTACCACCACTGCCTTAATTCAGACTCACTTCATATTTGACCCTGTCTGCCTGATCTCTAATACAGTCCCTCTCCTCAGTGTGGCCCCGGGGGTCACTGTAAAATACAAACCGTATCAAAATACCCAGCTAACTTCAAAATATCCACCTAACTTGAAATAATGGCCTTTACCACTCCCAATGTTTTTGGTCCCTTTGAGCTTCTTTAACAAAAATATCATATAACAAGGCGGCTCCTGAACAACAGAAATTTATTTAGCATAGTTCTGGAGGCTGGGAAGTACAAGATGGAGATGCCAGAATATTTAGCATCTAGCCAGGGCCTGCTTTCTCATAGGCAGCTGGTTACATACTCTAGTTTTGCAAGAGGAGTATCAGGGTCACAACTGATTGAACTTTTTACACTATGCCCCTTGCTTGATGTCAAATAAAATCAACAAATACCTGTGTAAAGACTTATTGCCTAATTCCTTTAAATATTTTATGTTTGTGTCCAATAAGTAGGACAATTAAGTATAATTTGGAATGAAATTACGATGTAATTGTAGTTCATCAAGGGTAAAAACCATCAGGGCTACCAATCCAAGCCTCCAAGAGGTTAATATGCATGTTCCAACTTAAACCTGTGTTATTTCAATAAATTGAGATGAGAATTATGGCTTTTAAATTATACTATGCAATTCCTAAAAAAAAGTGGACACGCACAATTTTATGCATCATGAGGGCTGGGAAATCTAAATACACCAGACACTTCCGCATACAAACTCATTTTTAAAGATGCCTTCAATCCACACGTCCACAAGCACACGCACGAAGCCACACGGGATAATCCATTTTCCATTAAAGAGTATCTCCTTTGATTCGGAAATGCCCATTTAGGATCATTCACTGAGATAAAGTGTACCTTTTTTCCCCGGGACAACATTCCCTCTTGAATGTTTCTCCTTGCTACAAATTTTAACTTGGGGCAAAATTTCAGATTAAATGTCAACTATGATAAAGTAACGGGGAGAATTCTTAACGTCAGCCAAGCGCTGCACTCGCCTTCAAGCGCTCCGAGTTTCAAACGCTACTTTCATTGTCAGGGAGCATTTCCAAAGAATCTCGACGGCTGGTTAACTGATTCTGAAGACGAGGTCCGACACGCGATCTAAAGATTTCAGCAACAACACTGCACCGAGCAGGCGCCCCGCGGCCGACCACGCCGCAGAGGCCCGCCCGCCCGGCGCCTGCGCACTGCCGCCCGGACGCAACCCCTCCCCGGGGGCGTTAAAGACGGAAGGTGTGGAATGAGTGTCAGGGTACGGCTCACTTCATCCAACACAGTCGTTACGACAAAACACGGCGGAAGGACCACTCACCAAGGTGGTCCTAAATTCAAACGACAGGATTTAAGGTTTCTCTCGCAATTTATCTGGTGCTGCCGGAAGCGGAACTACTCGGATCGTTAAGATGATAGTCCGGGGAACTCGGTCGGGGAAAGGGAGGGCGGAGCCCGGGCTGTTGCCGGAAGCCGTTCTGCCCGGCGAGGTTTCCCGGTGAGACCCGAAGGGGCGGGGAAGAGGCGTGGCGGATGTCGGCGAGGTGTGGAGGCGCCTGAGGTGCTGCTCGGTGCTCCCGGGTGCTGCTGGAGGGAGAAGCCCGCGTCCACGCCTGCAGCTGAAGTTTCCGGACGAACGCCTCGCGCTTGGCCGGCGGATTGGAAGGGGACCCCTGGACCCGAATGGGCTCGGCGGTCTCCAGCAGCTCGCGTGGCGGCCGCAGGCGTGGCAGGTGAGGCGCGGAGACCGCAGGAGGACGGGCGACGCGGAGCCGGGTCCCGCGTGTCCCGCGGGCTGCGGCCGTGCGGGGCAGGGCTGTGTCTCGGGTGCTCCGCGGGCCTCCGACCCGCTGTCGTCCGAGGGGCGTGTGCCCGGGGTGGGCGTGGAGCGACCGCACGGCCCCGAGGGTCCTTTGGCGGCTCGGTTTCTCCCCCCTCCTCTCGCCCAGGGCCACCCTTTTTCTTTCCTTCGGGTTGAGACTCCAGAAATTGCCCCTGAGCCGGGACGGCACTGCCGATCTCCCCCGCTCCGCGTCTGCCTCCACCGAAGTGGGCAGTCTCGGGCTTGGGGACTGCTGCGGGTGGTGGCTGTTTTTATTGTCGTTCCTGTCTTTGTACCTTCCTTGTCCCTTCCACACTCTCTCTGAGAGAACAAAAGCTCTGTGCGTTGCAGCTTCCCGTAGTGGGAGCAGAGGCTGCGGTCACGCCGGCGCCGGATCGGTTGGCAGGTGGCGCAGCCCCGCGCGCTCTGCGGGAGAATGGCCGAGGGGGTGGCCACTGGGTCTCATTCGCGAGGTTCCTGATGACTTCTTGGAAGTTGACGATGCTTGAGGTCCTGTGGCTAATAGTTGTCTTGCTTTAGCGTCCTGGAAGGCTTAACTATGGGCACGGCTGACTTTGTTACCTAGCGACCTCGCGCTAGCCTGGGACAGGATTTTGTTTTGCTATCATAAATTATTTAATGAAGCATGTATTTTTTTCAGGCAAATAAAATAATAATGACCTTTAGCTGGGTCTTACGTGTACCAAGCGCTTTACGTATTTTCTGATTCGCTCTTCTCAATGCCATAAAGTAGGTTAGAGAATATCCATAGACTTAGAAATTGAGGCGTAGAGAGGCCAGGTAACGTACTTGAGTAAACTTTTTCCCCAAGTAAGCGTTTGAACCTGTATTCTACTATTAACCTACCATTATTCTACATACACTTCCAGTGTCTTTTACTTACATTTTCAGTGGCTGCAAGTATATTATTCTTTTTAAAAAAAATTGGTGTGCCCGTTTATGTATCTAACAAGTAATAGACATGATCTCTGTCTTTATGTAGCATTGCCATACTGAATTAAATAGTTCAAGATCAAAAATACTACACTTACTGCAGCACAACCTTATTTAAAGCAAATGAGTAAAGTGAGGAGCAGAAAGTTCAGGATTGTACAGTCAAAACTTGCACAAATTTTAAATTCGTGTGCCTTGCAGCGTAGTTGTTGTGTGAATATCAAACAGTTGGTAGAACTTTTATCGATCGCTCAAATAAGTGCTGTGGACTCAGGTAAGTGCTGGGAACTTACAGTAGAGGTCCTTGATAAGCAAAGTACCCATGCAGCTTCTTATGAGTAATGTTATAGAGTTAGTAATTTTATTAGGTATAAATGATATTGTCTGTGATTGTGTAGAAAGATGTCTTTACTTTTAAAGAGATGCATACTAAAGTATTTAGAGATGCAAGTGAAACCTACAGCTTTCAAGTGGTACATCAAATGTGTGCGTGTGGAGAGAAAGTCAGTATGGCACAATGCTGGCAACTATTAATTCTCCTGGTGTGTATATGGGTGTTTAGTGAACTGTCTTTCAATTTTTCTGAATTTTGAATTTTTCATAATAAACAGTTGTGGAGGAAAAAAACCAAATCTGATACAAACAGATAATTGTAAAGATAGATCTAAAATGCTTTGGTGCGTAGAGGATAGGAGAGGGTTTTGATCTGTACTTGGGGTGTGCTAGTTGTCACAGAAAGCTTTCATTGAAGACCTGGTTATCCAAGTGGGAATAGTAACTTCCAAGGAGAACAATGAATTCCACGCAAAAGAAGAAAAAAAGCGTCGCATGAATGAAGAAGGAAAAAAATCAAAGCGAAGATGTTGGGGAATATAGAACGGGCTTTTCCACTGGGTAGTCTTACAAATGCTGACTTGGTCACCTTTGCCAGCCTGCAGAAACCTGTAACATCCCATAAGTAGCTGTTCCATTGTTGCCTTGGAACTGAGCCACCATTTATAACAATGTTTCCACTGGAAAATGATTTTGGGATTTCAGGAAAACAGGTTATGTGTCTTTGATTAGGCTGAGCAGCAAGAGTTCCTATTCCCTCTGATTTGGAAGTGGAGATTTGTTAGTTTGTAGTTGGGCTCCTGAGGGAACCTAAGGAAAGGGCTGAAGTTGTGGTTTGGAAAGATTTTACGTGTAGGTAGGGTGGGAGAGGGCCCTGAATACTGTGTGGGACTGGTAATGACGCAAGGTGTTATTCTGAGGGCTAGGTAGCTCTGGCCAGGATCAGTAAGGGTAGGAAAGACGTGACTGTTTATCCCAGGCAGTAGTGTTCCATGAGATTCTCAAGCAGTGTAATAAGACTGGAAGATGTAACCAGGTCTCCACGGTAGCAGTGGTTCACTAGGTGGGAGGTAAGTAGATACCTGTAAATCTAGTGGTTAATGGATTGTGCTTTGACAATTGAATTTAATCAGAAATCTTTGTAGGAGTGCTTATACCCATAGAAATTAAGACCTACTGAGTGTTTAACAAGTGCTGTGCATGGCCCTTAGTCTTCAGAGTGTCACGTTGTTACTATGCCTCCTTTTTTATAGATGAACAAACAATCTCAGAGATACTCCAATAAATCACTAGTCAAGTAGCGACCTTAACACGAGTGTATCTGACTTCAAAGCATGTGCTCTTTCTCCCTCTGAAATAGCTGAGCTCTTTTTTGATGAGAAGATTAAAAAAGTAAAAAGAAACCAAAAGTTGTTTGCCATCTGTCATAAAACAGAACTGAGGTCAACTTTTCTATCACTGTCAAGTTTTAGAGCAATTGAAAACTTTATTTTTCAGAAAACAAATTTTATACTGTTAAGCAGTACAGAGGAAGAGAAATAAAAAGCATTGATTTATTGAGTAAATTATTTCTGATTTCAATTTTAGTCATGAATTGTTTTAAATTTTGTAACACTAATTAAAAATGGATAAAATCAAGGTTGACTGAGTAAATTGATACTATAATAGGGAGCTCTGAGTTAAAGTGATCTTTATGAGTAGAACTTTTGGAGTTAGGCATTTAATTCTATCTAGCATCTTGTTAAGCTCTTCTTAAAAATATTTAATCAAGTAATTTCTCATTAATTAAATGAAGCATTTGTTATGTAGTTTCATCTTGGTATATAACTAATTTTCATATGACCAGGGAACAAGAACATGTGAACAACTTTGGTAAGGAATATTTTGAGATTATATCACTCTTGCAGTTATTTAACAGATGGCCGTGAAAAGTTGGAATATCAGTCTCATATGTGGAAAAGTTGGAATATCAGTCTCATAAAATAGCTTGTCCAATTTAGTGCACGTGTACTTTTTTTTAAGGAAGATCTGTTTTATTAGGGTTGCTAAAGAGTTTTGTACTTCTATAAGGTTAAGAGCTGCTGTTAGAAGGAAATCTTGTTTTGACTCTATTCTTTTTTTGTTTAAGTATAAGACCAGAGTGCAGAATTGGGTATACCCCCTAAAAAATTAGTTTGCAAACTGAACTTTATAAGTTGATTTAACGTAATTTCAGGTTAAATTGTCAGTGATTTTTAAACTCACATTACAATTTTTTCTCTTCTTTTCCACTTCATTCAGATATTTCTGAACTATGTGCTCAGGGATTTAGCTTTTAATGTAATTTTGTGATAATTTGAATAATTTTCTCAATTTTTAAGATATTTTTGGGCATGAATAATTTAGTGTGTAGTCTTTTTATTTCTTTTCAGTTTGTCAGATTGCTGAGAGGCACATTACTAAAAATAAGAGTCTTTCTTAACTTTTACAGGAGAAAATGTATTTCCATTTTAATATTATACGTCACATTCTTGGTCCTGATTTTACAAGAGTCATTTAAAATACTTTCACATGAATATTTTTGAAGTATGCTCTCTAAAATTAATTTTTTCATTACATTTTAGGTAAAAGGATTGCTGTATCAACTCATGAAGCAGTAGCCTCCCTGTCTTTGTATTTTAAACTGCAGCAAGAACTTGATCAACAATGAAGCAACGATAATCTGAGAACAAAAGAGCATTTGCCAGTGAACTGTCAGCGCTATTTCAAGTGATCATATAAAGAGAAACAAGCTGCGGCAGACCTGTGTCAGCTAGTGTAGGTAGAATGCTTTTGTCTGGAATTTATTTGGAAGCAGTTTTCATATCGGCCGTTTAAATTATATCACAATAAATAAAAATGAGCACGGCCGCGAGATTCTTTGTTGGGCCTGAAGATGCGGAAATAAACCCTGGAAATTATCGGCATTTCTTCCACCATGCAGATGAAGATGAGGAGGAGGAAGATGAGTCCGTAAGTGTGTTTGTTTCTTTGGTGAGAGGAGACCAGTTCAGTACAGGCTTTATACTAATCACTGTCAATGTGCATTAATTTTCGATTAAAGCTTTTTTCACATGCAAATTTGTTAGAAACATTTTTAGGCTAAGAAAGTATATTTCATGAGTGATATTATTAAGTCCATGGTAAATTAAGAAATACAGTCAGGGGTTAGATTTCTAAGGTGTTTAATGCTGCCTACTGTTCTTTCAGTGAAAGGTTAGGTACAAAAAGAGGCAGAGAGAAACAGAGTAGCCTAGGCCATAAATCAGAAAGGTTTCTTGTACGTAGAAATACATAACAAATACATCAAGATACAGGAGGAAAAGGTACTTAGGAAGACGAGTTAATCAGATTAAATTTATCATGTAGCTGTACAAGTACTAGTTGACTTGAAGATATCCCTAAACATATATTAGCTATTCAGAATTCAGCAAACAGAGTGGCTGGAGACGACCTCCCTTACCTCTGTGTGTGTGTGTGTATGAAATTCTTTCTGGTATATCATGATGTTATAGCCACTCTGGATCTTAGGAATAACACACAGATGTTATGCTCATTTTGTTACCCTCACATTAGACCAGGATTTTTATTACTCATCATGATCTTTTTTTTTTTTTTTTTTTTGACAAGTAGAGATCACTTTACTCTAACAACTGATTTAAAATACTGGGTGAGAATATGTGTTTTTTTAAAATTTCAAATGAGAAAGAGAATTTTTTTAAAAAGACAAACCTGTTATACTTATTAATTATAGTAAACACAAACCCAAAATAGCTATAAGATGATTCTGTAAACCCCTTTTCATAATAATATCTTTCACGGTGGAGTTCCACTTATCTGAAATGCAGATTTGACTGTCACTCATTTAAAATCTTTAATGCAGAACACCTACCCTATCCATACCCTTGAAACAATAATGAGTTTCAAACTTTTCTTCATCTGAAGTCTGATGTAGAAGTCCCATAACTAGAACATAAAAACAGAGCCCCTCTGGTTCAGATAGACTAGAACACACTATTGACCCAGCTCCTACCGCCCGTATCTCTTTTCTTTAGAGTTCCTCTGAACACCATGCACACACCACCTGTGATCAAGTTCAGTCTTCTTACATGTGAAGACGTTCATCTCCTGCCCATAGCTACAGCTATACTTGTCTACAATCATTCCTAACTTACTTTTTTTTAACCACTCAGACTGCTTTCTCTCCCTCTTACCCAAAGGGAAAGAAGAAGGATCCTAACTTTTACCTTTTAGTAACATTAAGGTTTTTATTTTCCCATATTATTCCATGTTATACCATGCCTCTTTGCTGTGGTGTATATTCCTTTATCTTTCTGAAATGCTCTTCTTTGGGGATACCTTGTGAATTATCTTCCAGTCTTCTAAACCTTGCTCAGATTTCCTATCTTTTACTCTTTCCACTGTCCTTGCTCTTTCCTGTGACAAACTTGAACACTTCTTCCTCAGTACTGTGCCTGGACCTTAGCACGTATACACTGGTCCCTCCATATTGATGGAGGATTGGTTCTGGGACTCCCTGTGGCTAACAAAATCCATGAATCCTCAAGTCCTTTACATAAAACAGTATGATATTTGCACATAATATATGTACCTTGAATTATCTCTAGAGTTCTTATAATACCTAATACAATATAAATGCAGTAAATATTGTCATGCTGTATTTAGGGAATAATAAGAAAAATAGTTTCTACATGTTCAATATAGATGCGATTTTCCCTCAGATATTTTCTGTAGGCAGTTGTTTAAATCCACAGCTGTGGAACCTGCAGATAGAGAGGACGGACTGCACACTCCCAGCATCACGAGGCAGTGTGTTGTTACTGGCAGTCGGAGCACTGTGAGGACAGGTGCTCCCAAGATATCTCATCGTCAGCACTTAACACAGTCATTGGAATCCTGGTGCTAAATAAGCTGAGCTTACACTTAGGACACGGTTATCAGCTTTTGAAGAGCTTGGCTTGGTTCATTCTATTGCTTTGTTTGCTTACAAAATTATTCCAGATCATGCTATAGTTTTTAGGATTTCAAAGTGAATTTTAGTTTTGTTAGGCATTAAATCTAATAAAATAATGCAAACCTGTTCAAAAAATTATTTTTATGCTCTTAAGATCTTATTTAGGAAAATTCTTTAACTTTGTTTTAAGAATGTGGGTTTATTTGTACATATTCCTTGAATGTTTCCTGTTCCACTCAGCCAGGAAACAAATATTTATTAAATAGATCTGTAGTAAATAAACAAAACTATTAATAAATATATAGTCTTTTAAGCTGTATGAAATGTTGGGTGAGTACTTCTGTGGTCTGGGGAAATCTACCTTTGGAACATGGTAATGAGCTACATCAAGGCTTTTGATCTGTGTAAAGAAACATAGAAGTAAGTGATGACAGAGGGGTAGATACATAGTACAGCAGATCCCAGGAAGGTTGGAATTTATTATCTACAGTAGAACCTCCATAGCTGACCACCTCCTTCAGTTGACCTAAGGTTCATAGACCAGACGTGCATCACATGTGTTCATCAGTACAGGAGGCCTTGTTCCTTATGTTGACCAGTTTGTTACAGTCTCTTGGGTTTACCCAAGTGGAACCCATTACTGATTTGAACTATATATTTCATGATTTTAAAGAGGCAATGCACATTCTATACATTAAAAAAAAGACCAAGTAAATTCTGATGTTATCCAGTTTTATTTTTAGATCATAGTAAAAGAGTCTAGTAAACAACTTGTGGGCCCAGATTATAATGTCGTATGAATTATGTAAAGTATCATGGAAGAGAGAGAAGAATTGAAATGAAGAACAGGACAGAGCTTTATCTATGTGATACATTTATAAGCTCTTCCATGCAAAGATCCCAGAATGAATCTTGAGTAGTTATGTAAATTCATGAGCTACTCATAAATAACTATTCTGCCTCCTTATTTAGTGTTAGAGCAAATTGTGGCCTTTGAGCTGTTACAGAGGTGCAGGGATCAGTGACACCGTTCAGTGGGAATGTGGACTATGAAGTCCCTGTCAGCAGTGCGGCCTTCCTGAAAATGTCCTTCCCATTTGTCTTTGGTGACCAACGAGAGCACAAAATAGTTTAATACTATTTAACTTTGTAAATGGAACTTACTTTGTCAAGATAATTTTTTATCCAACTCCTGTTGGCCTTTTTACGTGGATTAGATGGATTTTGGCCATTATTTCCCCATTTCTGGTGTAAAGAGGGTAAATAAATGCTGGGAGCAGATAAAGAAGAGTTGTTTGAGTCTTAAATTTGATTGAAAATAGTAACAATATTCTGAAAGCGTTTTTAAATTTTTTTCCAGGACTTTGTAGAAACTGTTATTTATGGTGTTTATTATAGCAAAGATATAAAGCTTTAAAATTCCTTTGGTGATGCATCACTTCTATGGGTTCATCATGTGCCTCATCTTTTTCTGAAAAAAATTAAGGTAGCTGTACTTTGGAATTCATGTTAAATTAACCTGATGTTTTTTGTTTCACTTTTGTTTTAGCCACCAGAGAGGCAGATTGTGGTTGGAATATGTTCCATGGCAAAGAAATCTAAATCCAAACCCATGAAAGAAATTCTTGAAAGAATCTCCTTATTTAAATATATCACAGTAGTGGTATTTGAAGAGGAAGTTATTTTGAATGAACCAGTGGAAAATTGGCCTTTATGTGATTGTCTTATTTCTTTCCATTCTAAAGGTATTAAAGAAAAGAGGAAGAAATTCCTTGATCCTCTCTGATTATAAAGTTAATACATATTAATTGTAGAATACTGGATAAAACAATAAAATTAAACTAGCCCACTCTCATAGATAGAAGGTGTTAACATACTGATATATTTTCTTCCAGTCGTCTATGCAATGTTCCTATTTAAAATTTAGTGTCACAGTCTATGTGTAATTTTCCATTTATTATTTTTCCCTGTTACATCTGGAGGCTGATTCTCCAGCAGCCTGGCTTCAGTGGGGGCAGAGTGTGTCATTGTGCTGCTGCATCGTAGCATGGTTAGCTAACGTGCTGACCTTGGGATGGCTTCTGGTCTTCACATTGAAAAAAAGTTTATGAAAAATGCTTTGAATGTATATCTGTTTGCACTGCTAAGTTTCTTAGGATAAGAATTCTAAGAAACTTAGATAAATCCTAAGATTTAATAATCTTAGGATTATTAATCTATTGATTATTCAAACCCCTTTTATACATATAGAAAAAGGTTCTCATTCTTCATACACATATTCATACTTTATTTCTTAAGAACATAATAGTTCAGGTTTGGGGGTCTTTCTTGCTATTTTTCTTGCCTATTTAATCAAACTGAAATATCAATTTAGTTTAAGTATTACTTCCTAGTAAAGTCCACTAATCAGAAATATTGCTAAGTGTATATCTGAAAATTTATAACCTAAGAATTTGTGAATTTAAAATAAGTGAATTTCCTATCAAGAACCATACTTGACAAGATGTGCTCTCAGTTGTAAATGTATTCATATTTAATCATACTTAATTATCAAAGTATGTTGTTCTGATCTGTGTTAAAGACTCACTTCAGAAGGAAGAAAATGGAGCATAGTAGAGACTTTTTGTGCTCCTATAATTTAATTGATTTTCATTATTTCATAGAGAAGGTAAGGCCCTGGTTTTGCAGACTGAGGCCCGCTTATTATAGAGGATGCTAAAACATGCTTATCTTTGAGGGTGAGGTGTTCTTCCCTTACCATCACGGGCTTCTTCCTATAAATCTATTTGCCGGTAAAGACTGGATCCTGTAACTACGGTGGTGTCCCGTACACCATCTCTTGGCAAGGAAAAAGTTCCTCTTTAGCAACGACAAAAGCAGGGAACTGGCCATATAGGTGTTTTCTATTTGCTGAATTTGTTAGGTGGTTTTAAATCATAGTCAAGGAGACCTCTTCACAAGTAATGTATTCTGAGAGTCTTTATAAAACTTGAAGGATTTGTACTAAGAGGAGTTTAGGAATAAATCTTGCTTAACTGACAAGCTTTTTTTTTTTTTTTAAGTTCAGTATGTTGTAATTCTTTCCTAACTATTCTGGAATGCCACAAAATAAACAGTCTCTCCACAAACACACTTCACATTCTGTAGCTCAGTTCTAAAGTTACATGTGCTTGCTGAATTGTACCCTTTTCCACAGATAAAATAATTTAAAAACTATTATCACTTAAAGAATAACAGGTAACATTTAATTAAGCACTTACTATGCCAGATATTCTTTTATCACTGAAAACCCTACTAAGTAAGACAGGTATAATGCTCATTTAAGCTAGAATCAGAGGCTTAGAGATGTTTAATAAATTTGCCCAAGATCACATAAGATAGTGTATTGATGGATAAAATTGGAGTCTTCCATTGTCAGTATAGGAAGTAAAATATAATCATTAGCATGTTTTGTATTGGGGGGGAGCGTCTGATTACCATATCTGCAATTTGATTGGTTCTCATTGTAATTAGTACTTTCGCCAAAGTCTAGAAATTTTAGGTAGTTAATTTCTAGTATCTGAACATTAATTTAGCAACAGCATATCTGCTGCATGTGAATTAATTTTTGCTTTTGCTGCTATTTTTAAAGGTAAATAAAGTATTTTGAGTATCAGCTAATTTATATGTATAGGTATCAAAATAAGTGAAAAGAAGAGGGGTTGAATATATTTTTAATAAAATTACCAGATGATTGTGATACACTTATGTTATTTATATAAAGATTTCCTTTTCTGTTTTTGAGATAGAGTCTCACTTTTTCACCTTTGTGTGCTATAGCATCATAGCTCACAGCGACCTCAAACTCTTGAGCTCAAGCGATTCTCTTGCCTCAGCCTCCCGAGTAGCAGAGACTGCAGGCACCCGCCACAGTGCCTGACTAGCTTTAGAGACAGGGTCGCTCTTGCTCAGGCTGGTCTCCAACTCTTGAGCCTCCTGAAGTACTAGGATTGCATGTGTGAGCCACCATGCCTGGCTGTATCTAAAGATTTCTTTTTGTATGTGAGATGAACCTTACCTTCTGTCAGATGACTTTGACTAGTCATACATGGACTCAGAAGCCAGTACTCTAATTTTATTATATAGCCACTGGCTTACCGTGTCTTATCAAACAAATTGGGAAGAAATAAGTAGTAGTAGTATAAGTTAGTAGTATAAGTTAAATCAAGGTTCATGTATATATTGTTCCATACTTTTCATAGAAGACAGTTATATGCTTAATGAAATTATTCTTTTGTGGGAGGTGGTATCAATTCATATTGATAAAGTTATAGATGTCAACTTATCTTGAGATCGTACAGAATATGTTAATAATATGTGTTCTTAGGATTTCCGCTGGACAAAGCAGTTGCCTATGCAAAACTCAGGAATCCATTTGTAATCAATGACTTGAATATGCAGTATCTCATACAAGATAGGTGAGTGGGAAGCTGTCCGGATCAAGGAAGGAAAATTAACGTTTATTTAGCACCTACTATACGCTGACATGGCATCAGTTGTTTTCATATATGTTAGTTCATTATATCTTCAAAATAATACTCAGAAATATTATTTATTACCAAATATTATAGGTGAGGAAACTTAAGGATCAGGAAGATTAGTTAATTAATTTGACCAAACTTATAAACAGCTCCCCAAATAGTGGGACGAAGACTTAGATCAGATTTGTTTAGTTTCTGGAGTCTACTGGACTGTTGAATATTATGAACAATTTTTCTGTCATGTAACTTATTCATTATGACTAGATTTTTTAATGTTTAAATTAAAAAAATTTAAGTTTTTTACTGTGTATCTTAGCATTCATTTAACAGGTCAAAAACATAGATTTTTATGAAATTAGAAAATATGAGTATATGTATTTCATTTAATGGATGATTCAGTCTGAGAGCCATGATCTCATGAGCATTCTATTTCTCTTGTTACCGTTGCATGAGACTATATGTATATGTAAATGCTTTATAAATATATGATCTTAGGCTTTTTCCGTCTATTTTTGTTTTTTTCTATTCTTTTAGAGGGTAACATTATTAATATCTAAAATTTAGAACATTTTTATAGGTTTATTAATGCATATTATTTATATTGTAAATATATATACAATATAGAAATGTATCTTTGTTTTAAGAAGTTTGCAAAATAAAAGCATAAAGACATTTAATTTTGTCATTATATCTACCATTTATTATATAGAAAGCAATACATATACTCATAGATTAAAAAATGAGAATCACTTCTCTGTATACTGTGAACATTTCTTCATGTCTTGAAATACTAGTTGAGCATAAGATTTTAAATGGTTAGTAATATTCTGTCATTGTAGTGTAGTGCCTTTAATCATTTCCTGTTTGTGTTCTCAATTTTAAAAATTAGTATCTTAATGAACTACAAACGGTATTGTGCAGAATTTTCTTCTCATTGCTGAATATTTCCTGAGAATAAATTTTTTCAATTTTTGAAGTGACACATTTGTTTATTTCAAAAATAAAGAGTTCATATGTGTACCGTTTTTAATTGTAGAACAGTAAAAATGTACTTTTAAAACCTTACTCTATGTATTGCTTATAAAATATAGCAATAAAACATAAGAATATTTTCTTTTTCTCTAGGAGAGAAGTATATAGTATTCTTCAGGCTGAAGGTATTTTACTTCCTCGTTATGCAATTTTGAACCGTGATCCAAATAATCCCAAAGGTAGGGGTGAAAGATTTTAAGCATGCTGCCTTTTGCCACTCTGCTTACTTTTGGCCACTTCCCTACAGTACAGTAATTAAGTGGAAGAAATATAAGGAATTATTGTAGTTATTCTCTTAAAAAAACCTAAACATGCATTACATTTGATTAAGATGCCACTGTAAGCTAAAAGACTAATAATTTAGGAGTCAACCCCACAGATGTTATATTTCACCTACAAACACAAATAAATGTAACCTAGTCATATGTACCCTCATATTAACCTGAAATGAAAGAAAAAAAAGGAAGAAAGAAAGAATTCGGGGGTTCTTTTAGTTTTAATTATGGGTACATGATAATTGTATGTATTTATAGATGTTTTGATACAGGCATACAATGTGTCTTAAGTGAGAGTAGTTGGGGGACCCATCACCTCAAGCATTTCTCATTCTTCTGCATTGGGAACGCTCATTCCAATTTTTCCGTTATTGTGTTTAGAAGTTGCCTGACTTACTGTCGACCGTATTCACTTTGTTATGCTGTCAGATACTGTTTGTTGACTGTAACTGTCCAGCTGTTTGTCCCCATTCACCACCACTCTATCCTCTCCCCACTATCCTTCCCAGCCTCTGGTAACCATCATTCTACTTTCTGTCTCCATGAATCAGTTGTTTTAATATTTAACTCCCACACTTAATGTAATGTTCCCCAGTTCCATCCAGGTTGTTGCAAATGGCAAGATTTCATTCTTTTTTGTGGCTACGGAGATTCTGTTATATGTATGGACCATAATGTCTTCATCCTTTCATCCACTGATGGACTCCTGGTTCTAGTCTTGGCTGTTGCAAATAGTGCTGCAGTGAACACAGGAGTGTAGGTGTCTTTCACTTACTGATTTCCACTCCTTTGCATTTATACCCAGCAGTGAGACTTTGGGGTCACCTGGTGGTTCAGTTTTCAGTTTGTTAGGGAGCCTCAGTGCTGGTCTCCTCGGTGGCTGCACTTAGATTGCCAGCTGTCTTTCTGGATAGCATCACTTCCTACCTGACTTTGAGTTCTAGGGCATGGGAGTGTGAAATGGCAAATCCATAAAATTTGAGGAGCAACTATAGTTCTGTATGCCGTGGATATCAAAGTGTTGGTATATGTTGTTTTCATACATATCTTTAATTAAAATCAAGTAAGTACATTATCCAACTTTATTCTCTTTATGATCTCACTTCTAGTGAAAAAAGTCCTCAGCGATTCTGTGGTATCCAGATAATGTAACATGATATGCAATTTTTCTTTCTATTATATTTGATTTATGCATAGAATGCAATCTGATTGAAGGTGAAGATCAGGTAGAAGTAAACGGAGAAGTTTTCCAAAAGCCGTTTGTGGAAAAGCCAGTCAGTGCAGAAGACCACAATGTTTACATTTACTATCCAACGTCGGCGGGCGGTGGGAGCCAGAGGCTCTTTAGAAAGGTGAACCTTTATTTGAGTACTGTGCATAATCATTGTGTAAGTTTTATTAAAGTTGGGCAAGCATTTAATAAAATTATGGTTACATATTTCGTAACCACTTCGTAAAACTTTCATTATACTTTGTTAGAAAACCAAGGCATCCTTTGTTACTTCATGCTGCTAAACAGAATTCCTACCTACAGAATACTAAGAAAAGTTATTTGATTTTTTTTCTTTTACCTTGTGTTTATATGTGTGTCAAAAGAGAAATTTAAAGATCAGAAGTCATTTAGAAAAATGGCCTAGAAAAATAAACAGTTCATAGGAAAAATAATAACTTCTGTATTCATGAAAGTATACTTAATTGTACCCATAATAAAATAAATGGAATCAAATCTAAGACAAAATGACATTGTACTGCTTTTTTAATTAACTGAAATAAAAATTATTTACGTAGTTGGGCAACAAGCACAAGCCCAAATTCCTGTTGGCAATACTGCAAATTTATATAACCTCTTCGCAATGGAACTTGAAATCCACATACAATTACAAACAAGCATGAAAATTCGAATTAAGAACTGGAATACCATTTTAGCATCCACTAATGTGGCAGTTTTCCTTTCTATTATATTTGATTTATACATAGAATGCAATCTGATTGAAGGAGAAGATCAGGTAGAAGTAAATATTGTGCCAAATGTTTAGAAGCCTAACAATACCAAGTGTGGACCGAGACAGAACAGCGGAGACTCTTACACAGGGGGTGCCAGAAACGCGGACACAATGTTAAGAAAGGAAAAACATGGTATTAAGCCTGTAACTCTGGAGACACGTTTGGTGTCTGAGTCACAAGAGCTGCTCCCCTTGACTTGTGTTCATCTTTTGCTATGAGCATGTATTGAATATTATAATTTCAATACCGTTTTTTCCTTTTTACCATGTGTATACATTCTTGGGTGCTATATATTGCTGGTAAAACTCTCAATTGTTAAAAAATAGTTTATAAAAGATGTTGACATTATCTTTCTGAATCAATAGGAGTCTGTTCTATCTCCTAGATTTTCCCTTCTGCTGTATATCTTAGAAACACTTTGTACACAGTACCATGGGACACTTACGAGGATGTTCAAAGCTACATTGCTGTAATAAGTCTTGGAAAACAACCTGGACATTGATAGAACCAGTGAATGCTGGTGTATCTGTACAGTGGAAATTTTTATAGTAGAAAAAATGAGCCAACTTGAGTTCTATGCAGCAACATGGATGAATCTTGGCATAACTGATGATAAATGAGGTTATGATGAATCTTAATGATTCTTAGTGTTCACTGTCTTCCTGTGTTCTTACATGTAAGTCACAGGGACAGCAGAGATGACTTGGTGCCAAGTACATGGTAAATATTGTGGGTTAAAAATATTTAACTAAAAATTACTAAAATGAAAATAGATGGTTAACAATTTATCATTTTGTTATAAAATGTGGGAAATGACTTAGTGTTTGTACTGATAGGCAGCTTTGGTTTTCAGATTGGCAGCAGAAGCAGCGTTTACTCTCCGGAGAGCAGTGTGCGGAAGACAGGCTCATACATATACGAGGAGTTTATGCCCACGGATGGCACTGATGTTAAGGTAGGAGTGGGTAAAGTGGATTTTAATTTTACATTTCAGGTTTGCCAGTGATCTCAAGAAAAGAGGTAATCCTTTAGCTAGCTGTATCTTACGTTTATTCTAACCCCCCCTTTTGTTTTTTATTAGAGATTCCTAATGTTTTCTCCCAAAAATCCCTTTGCCAGTCTGAAGTCTGTAGACCCTTTTTAAAGAATAATGTTCTTAGATACCTAAAACAAAACACATAGGCTCATGAAGGGGAAGGGGACAAATATTGAAGTATGGTTATCGGTGTATTTTAAAACTAACTTTGTGATATATATAGTGTATCCATGTCTTTAAAAAGACATTAAATAATAAAATGTCAGAGCTGGGCACGGTGGCTGACACTTATAATCCAGGTACTCAGGGAGGCCAAGGCGGGTGGATTGCCCAAGCTCAGGAGTTGACCAGCCTGAGCAAGAATGAGACCTCATCTCTAAAAATAGCCGGGCGTTGTGGTAAGCACCTGTACCAGCCACTCAGGAGGATGAGGCAAGAGAATCACATGAGCCCAAAGTCTGAGGTTGCCATGAGCTATGATGCCATGGCACTCTACCAAGGGCAACGACGTGAGACTCTGTTTCAAATAACAATAATAATAAGATAAGTAAATAATAGAATGTTGGGGTTAAGGACACCACAGTTTCCGAGTGTGGTTAGTGTGAAGGTACTTTATGATCTGTGGACCAGTGATATGAAATAAAAATGTCTGGGATTTCAGTTGGTGGCAAGTAAGGATGCACTGCTTTATCTGAAGCCAGTGTCTTTCTAACCAAGGTGCTCTTTCTAAAGTATCAATCTAATGATGAGTCTATTCTTAAAAATTCCCTAGTGAACCTTTATTAATTCATAAGGATAATAACCAGATTCATAAGCCTGGCATACAAGATACTTCACAGTCTGTCCTCTGTCTTACAAAGCTGTTTTTTACAGTACAAACTACATCAATTAACTTACTATTTTCTGAATACATTATGCTATTTCATGCCTCAGAAAATTCCTAAGATAGGAATAGTTGGTAAACTTTTTATCAATTTACTATAAAAATGTGGGAATTACTTGAGGTTTTCTGTTGATGGACATCTCTGGTTCTCACTGGCCGCGGGAGTAGCGTCTTCTGTGTTTGTCCTCTGTTCGAGTGCCTTTCCTTCTCTGGTATATTCGTGGATTCAGGCTTCTACCTTTTTTAAAATCTTTTTTTGGCAACTTATTCCTTCATAGTTACATACATATTTGTATTTCTTCTTTGTTAAAACAATTTGAGGAGAGGGATCACATCGCATATGTCCTAGTGTCCCTCAGGACACTTCATGTAATAGTTTTCTATAAAGAATGAAACCTCACTTTACTTGTTTTGTTAAATTTTTTATGACCTTTTCCCAATGAATTGAAACTCATGACATGTAAAATGCAAAGATTCATCTTTCTTTTTTTTTTTTTTGAGATGGAGCCTCAAGCTATCCCCCTGGGTAGAGTGCCATGGCATCACAGCTCATAGCAACCTCCAACTCCTGGGCTCAAGCGAGTCTCCTGCCTCTGCCTCCCAAGGAGCTGGGACCACAGGTGCCCACCACAACGCCCGGCCATTTTTTGGTTGCAGCCATCGTTGTTGTTTGGCGGCCCGGGCTGGGGATTCAAACCCGCCACCTTAGGTGTACGTGGCTGGCGCCTTAGCCGATTGAGCCACAGGCACCGAGCCAAGATCATCTTTCTAATAGTCATCTAGAGTCTGAACTATTTTTTTAATTTGTTGTCTCCTGGTTTTGTGTGTGTGTGTATATATAAATTTAAATATTTGACATTTGTGAAAGGTTTATACTGTGGGTCCAGATTATGCCCATGCTGAAGCTCGAAAATCTCCAGCACTGGATGGCAAGGTGGAACGAGACAGTGAAGGGAAAGAAGTAAGGTACCCGGTCATCCTCAACGCACGGGAGAAGTTAATCGCTTGGAAAGTCTGCCTCGCGTTTAAGGTGAGATGTTATAGAAGCCATACAGACCTTTGTAATAGGAATTCTAATTTTCTTTTATGAAATTCTAATTTATCTGTGTTTCTAATTAGGGAAGTAAGCTGAGAAAGTAACTACTTCTGAATAGTTCATGTACTTTTCAAGAGATTCTTGTATTGCCAATATATTCTTTCTGTATTACATAAAAGTATACTTTGTCAATTTGTTCAGAAATTACAGTTACAGAAAATAATTAGTTTTAGGGGTAACATTTTTAAAAACTGGTTTTCAAACGTATTACTTTTCATAGAATTGATAAAAATTTTTTTGTTGAATTAAAATGTTCCTCAGTATTCTAGCCTTAGTGATTGATTCTTTGGCCTAATATATGATAAAAAATGTTCATAAAGCAATATAAATACATTTCTTAAAGAAAACATTTTACTTCTGACATTTGACTAATTCCCTCAATTAATCTATATCGTTAGGTCTTTATCTAACTACTGTATAGTCACGATATAAATAGAAGTAGTACAGCCTGCATTTAATAAGGGATAAATGTAACTTTTTAAAACCTTGACTTGAATCTCTAACATAAAGACTAGTATGTGTTACTCTTTATTAGATAATAAATACTTGTATCTTAATAATTTGAAGGCTCCACCATGGAAGGAGTATTAATTAGCATATTCTAAAAAAGTTTTAGTAGCTTTGTATGAATCATTTTATTGTGCCAGAATTCCAAACACTGTGACTTAAAATCACATTATACTAATAACTTATGATCTGAACATAAAATATAGAGAATCAGAAAGTTCTTAGAGCCTGTGTGGGAAATTCACGTCTTGCCATTTTCTTCAAATAAAGTACATTTCCAGGTGCTCACAAAGATGTGGTTGTCAGGGTTTAAAAGATTCACAGGCTTAATTGGACATTTCTTCTGTGATGTGTCTTCAAAACTATTTTTCCTTTTTTTCTTCTTGGATTATAGTGAGTCATTTCTACTATTGCAAAATCTCTTAGTAGAGCAGTTCAAAATGTAGCTTTTGTTTCAAAATTACATGTTATTTGAAGAACTTTTTAATATACTGTGTATTTTTTTGTCACCTATTTGTCTCAGAGGAAATCTGTTATTTTTTTTGGTCTCTCTAGGCCCTTATACATAATTATTCTACATTGACTTCATAATAAGAAACCTATTAATCATTTGGCATATCTAATGAGTTTTCAAGGTGCTCAAATAATTTCTTTCACTTCTTACTGTGAAGTAAACCAATATATAGTAGTATACTTTTAGGCATTTATAAAGTTTGATATGTTCTGATAAGACTAGAAAACTGTGACTCTTAATAATTTAAATGAAACCTTAAAGTTTATAACTTATTTTAAATAGCAAACAGTTTGTGGCTTTGATTTGTTACGGGCCAATGGACAGTCCTATGTCTGTGATGTCAATGGCTTCAGTTTTGTGAAAAATTCCATGAAGTATTATGATGATTGTGCAAAAATACTTGGGTAAGAATTTTTTAATTTCTTTTTTTCTTCTCTTTACCTTCCCATGCTAGTTATTTAGAAACCAAATAATTTTTAACATTAAATGACCAGGGTTTTTAAAAAAGCATTGTAGAGTAAGAATCAGTGTTCACAAAATGATGCCTCCCAAGCCTGTGCCAAACCCTGAGTTAGACTTTGGCTTATCAAATACAGATTAATTGATGACTGATACAGATAAAAACCTAAAGGTAGTTTGACCTTTAATATGGTGATTATTATCAAACAGCTTATTTCTTAGGATACCTTGTTCTCCAAGTTTTTGCCATATAATTACAGTTGAAAAAGATTTCTTCTCTTACTTAATGGTATAAAATTAACATTCATGATATAAGTAAACAGAGAACTATGGAAATATTTGGAATTCAGGATTCTTTTGCCTGACACTTCTTCAAGCATATGCTGCTTGGAGATGTAACACTCACAAGAGTATCAGTGAGTGTAAATTATTACATACAGAAGTGCCATTTCTGTATCCTTCAACCTGTCTTCTTTATACCTAGATTCAGAACACTAGCAAGGCAAAAAGTATTTTTAAGACATTTTAAAGTATAACATGACAAAGCTTTAGGAAACGTATGCTTTAAAATGTTTAGTAATTGGAGTCAGCGCTTATATAGGTTGAGTAGCCCTTATCCAAATGCTTGGAACCAGAAATGCTTCAAATTTAAAAATTTTTCAAAGTAGGGCTATTCAAGCTGTAGTATGTTTCAATGATGCATAAACTTAACCTTCAAATGAAATTGGGAGTTTACTAAATTGTAACATGAATAAATGCTAAATTTAAACAGAGCAAAATATTATAATTATGTAAACATGTTTCCATTGTTAACCCTATTAGTAAAGTATAATAGTGATTCATTTAAACTGAGGATGATATTTAGAATAGCTCAGGAAGCATTCAATAAAGTAAGAAGAAATGATCACAGACAGTCTTGTGTTCTAGAATATATGTAATTAGCTATGGTGAATTATTTGAATTCAATGTGGATTTATATTTTAATACTAATTTAATTTAGTAAACAAATGGTACCAATTATGTTTTCTCATTGATAAGTTTTGATACATCAATTTAGAACTGCTGATCTGATTTTTTTTTAATCAAGATTGATTCTTTGGGTTATTTTACATGTGGTAAAATCATTAGATTAATTTTAATTCTTTAATTCTTGTGATTCTCTATCATTGTGCCATTAGGCACCCAGATTTGTTCTGAAATATACTAATTTTTAATTTTTTTCTTTTATGTCTTGAAGAAACATTGTGATGCGAGAGCTTGCTCCACAATTTCACATCCCCTGGTCGATACCCTTAGAGGCTGAAGACATCCCAATTGTACCAACCACATCTGGAACCATGTACATCTGAATTATTTTCATTTAGAAATACCTTGGGTTTACCATGTCAGTCTCTGCCACTACAATAAAAATTAATTTGCTGTGCAATTAGTAGATACCATATGCTTAAACTGTATGTGTTCATATGATTTAAATTGAAGGTAGACAAATAGATTATATGCTATTACAAGGACCCACTAGACTAAAATTCTTTTATGTTGTCTCAAGTAAAGTACTGAAATGTGCCTGGATGATTATAGAACTATTTAATCAAGCCATTAAAATAAAACAGATACCAATGTATAGTGATCATACAACTTGTACTCTTTTAAGTAATTTCTTAAAGTAAATTAATTAGACCAGTATTGTTGACATGTTTCATAATATTCTACTAATGAAAATTATTCCTTTAAGTTGCCTAAATGCTTCATATTCATAGCTTAGAAATTTACATTAGCATGCTAAGAAGTCCTGATTAGAGGAAAACCTATTTAATTTTGTTTTTAGATATGTATTTTCCATTTTAACAAATTTTTTTTCCAGGTAATTTTATTAATTCCATACAGGTTTATGTTCTGCACCTCACGCTTTGACAAACACTGGATTATACCTCTTAACTCTAGTGTGCCTCCAAGATAGTTTTATCTTTCTGTAATTTGTGTTTTAATTATACTTGTTCTCCTGACATAGACAAAATGTAGCAAATATATAAATATAGCACCATCATGTAAAGCTTTATTTTTGTTCTGATATAATGAAATCTCAGTCTATCATGGTCTAATGTTACAGGGCAGATATATAATAAATTTCAGGGATTATTGTCTTTTTACTTTTATGCCAGAGATAATGTAGCTATTTCTAGAGAAGAAAATGTATTATATTCATTATACTGTATTATATTGTCTATTATATAACATAATATCACCCCGTCCTCCAGTTTCATTTTTTTTTTAGAAATTGATTTTATAAAATTAGGATAGTTATAAAAATTATTCTTCCTGGGAAAGATCTTGAAATGATAAAAGATGTCTCTAAATAAATGATTATATTTTGTATTAACCTGAAATTGTGAGAGTATACTTCATTAGATTATGAACACAATATATATATTTTCTCATTTTAGGATGGAACTTAGATGTGTCATCGCTGTTATACGTCACGGGGATAGAACACCAAAACAAAAAATGAAAATGGAAGTGAGGCATCAAAAGTATGTGTTAAGAGACACTCGTTTGACACTTGTCAGATGATTTAAAGATTTTTTGATACATGAGAAGCTCTTGGTAAATACATCATATAGAAAAACTTATTTTTTAGCCACTAATATCTAAACCAGGATGCATACAAAATCCATTTAAAATACTTATATCAGCATCTGAAATTATTGTGGCAATATCCATAAATGTGATCATCAGTCTGACTTTCATATATTGATATAAGGTGATCTATTTAATCTTTATTATTCTCTTGCATTGTGAGAGTTCATTCTGAGAGTCCTTAACCTTCTCAACCTTTGAGAAGAAAATTGCTAGAATGAAACTTTCTGTTATTTTTAGACAGTATTTAGTTTGTAGATAATAAAATTTAAAAACCTAAGTTCTTAAATATATGTTGACACAGGTGTTTTTTAATGTGTATACAGTGACTTCAGAGAATACATGTTTCATGTTATTTGTTTGGTTTGCATCATGAGAAAACTTTTAAGAGTAATATAGTGGTTATTTGATAAGGTTTAGGAAAGTACTAAGTGTTGTCAGCACAGTAGAGACGTAGCGTGTGCAGTGAAGGAAAACACAGAGCTTGAAACTCGTAGACCACAAGTTCTAGACCCAGGTCTGTCATTTATTATTATTTGTTTAAATATATGGTGATGATATTAATTATTGTGAGTGACTAACTGTACTCTTTTTTATAAGGTTTTTTGATCTTTTTGAAAAGTGTGATGGATATAAATCAGGGAAATTAAAACTCAAAAAACCAAAACAATTACAGGCAAGTCTGTTCGCTTTCTTGTTGAGTTTTAGATTTTTATTGGTGAAATTGCATAAAAATTCAGTTCTTTGTTAATTTATTTCATAGGAAGTGCTAGACATTGCGCGCCAGCTTCTTATGGAGCTGGGGCAGAACAATGACTCTGAAATTGAAGAAAACAAACCAAAGCTGGAACAGCTGAAGACCGTGTTAGAGATGTGAGTGTCTTTTCAAAAGCCTCCATTATGTTAACTACTTGTCTTGTCCTTTACGGAACTTTTCATTTTGATTTCCTTCACAGTCCTTTCATTTTAACACTGTGGCTAAGGAGAAATGAATGAAAATCTAATGTGAGAAAATAGATTATTGTATGAATGGTTATTGTTTTAGTTTTACTTTTAATGGGAAGATTAAAAGAGGGCATCAAAGTTGTATCCTCTGTGAAACTTCTTAAAATAAAGGCCATGCTGCTAACTTGACCACAGATTCAGTGTTATTTAAAGTTTTGAATTATGCTTTAATGAACTAAAATTGATACCCACCAATATTCTTCTTAGAAGCTTTACAGATTTCACCTCTTATCTTCTTTATTTTTTAAAATACATATGTTGATTCTACAACATGGTCCGTACAGTTTGCTGTTTATTTTTCAGGTATGGCCATTTTTCTGGAATAAACCGTAAAGTCCAGTTGACCTATCTCCCCCATGGTTGTCCTAAAACATCCAGTGAAGAAGAAGGTCTGTTGTGCTTACTGCTTGTTGTGTCTTCCTGGTGCAGGGTGATTTGCTGTTCATTGTAGACTAGCTTTGGACCACTTCCCGCTCACTAGTTTAGACTGGCATGCTGAGCGAAGGAAAAATAAAGTGGAGTTTCTCAGCTGCCTTCTGTTGTTTAAATAAAAGATAAATTTTATTTTTTAATCTTTAAGTAAAGAATAGATTTTATTATTTTGAAAACTGCTTCCCTTTCACTTTGCGATTGTTTCGGAAAGCTTACTTATTTATAACTAAGTATTATTCATCGGGGCCTTTTCTTTCCCTTTCAATAGAGGAAAGAAAGCTTATACAGGAAGAAAGTTTAAGAAGTACAAAAAGACTATATGAAAATAGACAACATGTTTCTTAAATATATTTTTGTCACCCTATAAACCAGAATAGACATTTAAATAAGACTGATCTCCTGAGAGCAGTCAGCACAAAATTTCATAAATTTATTTACCTTTCAAGAGAAAAATAGAATTGAGGGAAGTCATTTCATGGAGCAATGCAGATGGCCAATAAAATAATAATGATAATAATAATCTCTCTTTCTTATCATAATGGCAAAGTGTTCTTTTTTTTTAAACTGATAATAAAGCATACTGATGAGAATACATTACAACACGACTTCAAGCTACTGTTAGAAGTATAAATTGACAGAACCTTTTGTTTGTTTTATTTATTTATTTATTTTGAGACACAGTCACACTATGTCGCCCTTGATAGAGTACTGTGGTGTCACAGCTCACAGCAACCTCAGACTCGTGGGCTCTAGCAATTCTCTTGCCTCAGCCTCCCAAGTAGCTGGCACTATAGGCAGCTGTCACAGCACCAGGCTGTTTTTTATTGCAGTTGTCATTGTTGTTTAGCTGGTCTGGACTGGTTTCGAACCTGCCACCTTGGTGTATGTGGCTGGCACCCTAACCACTGTGCTACAGGTGCTGAGCCTGATAGAACCTTTTGAAAAGTAATTTGGCAATGTGTATCAAAAACTTTGAAAAATGTTCTTACGCCTTGACCTTAATTCTACCTGTAAAAATCTATCCCTAGGAAATAATTAGATGTCCAGGGAAAGATTGATCTATAGATACTTACAGTGGCATTTTTTAATGGTATCAAGAATTGAAGTAATGATTATTTAAATGCAGGCATAAGTTGTTTTTTTTTTTCGGTTTTAAAAATGTAATATTGTTTATTTAACTTCAAAAACATTTCAGCATTCTAAACATACAAAAAATAACAGAACATTGCAAATGTGTTTAAGTACAGAAGGTTCTTGAACTTTCATTGATGCAGTGGCTCTTCCGCTTGCCGCTTTGCCAACAATGAAGAGTTCTACGGTTTGTTTTAAAACAAACAGTTTAAAAACTACCGCACTTAACTAAAGAAAAAAAAATTCCAAACACTTCTCATGCCAGCTGACCCCCCTTTGTCCACAGCTAAGAATGGCAGCAGAATGCTATGTCACTATATACAAAAACAAGACAACCTGAAGCTCAATGGATGCCCGCCGCAGTGTCACCAGGTCCAGCTCACAGTGCACGCCCTGAGCTACGGCCCCTCCGAAGGGCATCTTTCTCCATGGCCTAACGCCAAGCAAGGAGCAGCAAGAGTTGGTCTCGGTTGTTTTGTTCTTTTTACAAACTATAGATATGTACAGTTGATAACTCAGGATTTCTAGCCAATAACCATATAGTTAACACCAC